>BHFT01041920.1:0-12849 GCA_004320025.1 Laticauda laticaudata | reverse complement strand
TCCTCATTTTGGGGCAGTTTTTTAAGGGTCGGCTTATATGCGAGATCGGCTTATATGCGAGTATATACGGTAAGTCCAAGAAGACTCTCAAATTCCCTGGGAGGATGGAAGCTTTTGTAAAATCCCCCAATAGAGGTTCAGTGTGCAAGTGCTGTCTTCTCTTTGTTTTGAACAGAGCTCAGTAGTAGCACAAATTATGAGTAGATGTAATTATGTTCTGCTCCAGGAGCCGTGAATAATAGTGAAGAAATTTCATCCAGCATTTGTGTTCTCAATAAACCCTGATATTCAGATGCATTTGTCAATGCTGCAATTTAAATTTCTAGAGCCACTTGAACAGAAGCAAATGAAGCTGCCAAAAAAGACAGGAAAACAGCATTAGCACCAAAAGAAAATATAAGTAGCTGTCATAGAAGCATATGAATCATCTTCAAGTATTCATTCTTAGCTGCAAGAATACTCTTTTTGTAGCATATTATTTCTTACAAGCAGCTTTTGTTCCCTTTTAGAGAATAACATATTTTTCTCCTTGAGTAAATAAATGTAGAACCATCCTTACTCCACAATCCTAATTACTGTGCATTTCTCTAAACACCATTGAATTTAATGGGACACAATGAATTTCCACCTTGATGAGGTCCTCAGCCCACATTAATAAATTTGATTTATAATAATCTAAATTCCATGTGTATAAAATTCATTTTCAATGAATTCATTTGGAATTTAAGATTTTACATGTAACAAGTGGATGATGACGATTTTAGAAATGTTGCAAAGTTAGAATCCTATATGCCCTTACAGTTCAGATATAATAGTAATCCACCCTGAAGAAGGGATAGTAGGAAGTAATAATTCTGAGCCACAAGGGAGCTTCATTTTCCCTATCTCTGAAATTTGAAAGGGGACAAAACTTGTTTGTATATACAAGTATTTGTGTGTGACCATGTGTAACTCCCAATTCTGCTGAAAAAAGTAAAACAAAATTGCAGAAGGGTAGATAACATTTATGTTTCCAGTCTTGTTTGTTTAAAACCTACTGTGTAAATACAATGAAACTGACAAATAGTGCAAGTTTTTATCATAAACATGTGAATAACTTGAGTCTGGATTTTGTAGATACCTCCTATCAATCACTTTTTGATTGTACAGTTCAGCTGCTCTCTAAATGTAGAGAAACCTCAGAGCAAAACCATATACATGAATTACTGCGCTACCCAGAGAATTATGATATCCTCTTCCTACTAAAAACTTTTATTACATGAAATTGGGGATTATATTACTTCAAAGACTGTGAAAAATAGTATAATTGAGTATAATGTGTACAGTTGGAAAATGTAGTGCAAAGTTTAGTGCAATATATTCACTTACAAACCTTAATTAATAGAGTTGGAAAAGCTAGAGAAGGTAGATTGTGAAGGACAGGATTGTGTTTTCATATGTATAATTTTACAAACACACACACACACACACACACACACACACACACACACACAGGCAAATACACATTGTTGGGAANGATTGTGTTTTCATATGTATAATTTTACAAACACACACACACACACACACACACACACAGGCAAATACACATTGTTGGGAAACAGGTTGGGATCACATCATCCTGGACAAAGATGATCTGTGTGATTGCTAGGAGTTGCAGCTGACCTGATGGTACATAATCAGAAACTTTCCTAAACTGTAAGGAAAGTTTTAGATTTTGAATTTTAGTGCAGTCTAATGTATGTATAATCTAATTTAAATAGATGCAAACTTCTAATTTAAATTTGTCTACTATGTTGTGATGAATATTAAGAAAAAGGTGGTAGCCTTGATAGAATTGTGGGAATTGAGCAGAAAAGGAAGAACATGGGAGTGGAATCATTGGAAGTATTGTGGAAGGGAAATGTCCTCCAACTTAAACGTTAGTTTATCATGCAAGAAAGAATAGTTTCAATAGCCAATGTAATTTGAAGGAAGTGATAACAATCAACCAATGGAACAGCTTGCCTTCGGAAGTTATGGGAGCACCATCACTTGAGACTTTCAAGGAGAGATTGGACTGCTATTTGTCAGAAATGGTGTAGGGTCTCCCACTTGGGCAGGGGGTTGGACTAGATGACCTACAAGGTCCCTTCCAACTCTGATTATCTGTTATCTGTTATTATCTGTTATATTTGCAACTTTCATAGAATTAATGGTGAACTGAAAAAGGCCCTGCTAGAAATGAAGCCAAGAACTACAGTGGAATAAAAAGCTGATGAGTAGATCAGCTTTTCATAATTCATTTCCAGACAAGGAGAAGACACAAGATCACCCACAAGTGCTCCATACAATTGCTTCATACAAGGAGACTGCAAGAGAGTGGTTTAGAGCTCTGGGAGACAAAAGAACAGCTGTCATGGCCTTGTTGGAACCTGAATCCACAGAGGAGGATGAACAGGAGCTGGGGTCAATGGAAGTCAAGGGGGTGGTCTTGTTGCCTTCAGAGGAATGTGGGAGGAGTAGGATGAGGCAGCCCTAGGTTCCTCAGGCTTCAAAAGGCTTGTCAGCAGGGAGTAATGGGGCAGGACAACCGAGAGAAGGCAGACAGTGGAAATGAGGAGTGATGGAGCTCAGGAAATGAAGAAGGACCACCACCCCTGATTCCCAAGCACAGAGAGTGGAGAGGAGGCAGGAACAGTACAGGCCAACCCAACAACTCAGGAGGAGAGTGCCTTGCTCCTCTTCACAAGGCACACCTGAGGACTGAGACTTAAGGGGACCCTGTGGGGAGGAGCATTTGTCAGGAACAAATGCTGTATTTGTGGAGTTTTATGTGCCATTGCTGATGTCTGGCGTTTGCTTCTTCCTTGGTTCATGGACTCATTGCTTATTCCTTGCTTCATGGATTCATTTCCTTGTTCCTTTGCCTTGCTGGACTTATTGCTTTGAAGCCATTGTGCTAACAGCATTTTGCTGTAATATTTGCAGTCAGGGACTGCTGTGTGTGTGTGTGTGTGTGAGGGCTTTGCTCTGAGACTTGCATAATGTAGGAGTGTTTGGGGGAACATTAGAGCATTAAAGGGGAGTTTGAACGCTCAACTGGCAATGTGGCCTTCATGCCTTGTCTCAGGTCATCACAACAGCCATCTTTTTGTTGAAACTGTTGATCAGTACCTTCAAAAGGTACTGGATTTACATTTACTAATCACAAATGCTGGATTTACATTTTCTAATCACTTTCAGAAATTGCTTATGACTACTTTTCAGTTATTTGGATTGACAGATTTCATAGCACTGGGTGAGTTTCTTTTCATTCTGAGTGGACAATGTTTTAAATTCAACTTTAAAAAATGTACGGAATGTTGCAACCTGATATCAATTCTGTGAAGATACATAGTTCCATCTTTGAGAGTTGACAGACTGTCATGTATTGGATTTCTATCCTATACAATGTACCTGTAAAGAAGTTGATGCTTTCCGAATATTTCACAACTTAATGCAAAAAATTGACTCCTATAGATCCATTTGATTTTTCACCTCAGTGAAAACTGCTCCAGACAATAGGAATGTATTTGGTGCCTGCAGTTAACATGATTTCTCACATCTTAAGTAACTTCTTCCCTATTCTGAGTTATTGAAATGTTCAAAACTAATTTGACAAGGATGGATCAATTTATGTTCATTTCATTCCTTTCCAATGCTGTAATGCTTTAATACCCAAGTTTGTCAGAAGCAGTTTGATCAGTGCTACAAACTCTGGTCAAGCAATTGATAGAAGAGGTTGTATTATATTGTTGAACCTTTTCCAGTTTCTGAAAGTTTTATACATATGTAAATAATAATTTCCTTCAATAATTTTAGCTCCCACAGCATCCAATTTCTTTGTTTCAATCCCATTTTTAATCTTACTAGGATTCATGGATATCACAGATGCTCCTTTCCTTTAAACTTTATGTTCATGAGCAGATTTGTTCCTCTCATAGTTGACCAGTTTACTCAAGAAGTCCATGGTGCTCTGGTTGGGTTTTTCTGGGGTGTCAATATAACTGAATATTAAGATACCATAATACTGGAGGCAGTATTTCACTAATTAGTTGCTCTTACTGTCAGAAAATTTCTCCTTAGTTCTATATTGGATTTCATTTTAACTTCCTGTCCTGCCCTCTGGTGCTTTGGAGAATAAATCAATCCCTTCTTTTTTTTGACAGCTCCTTTAAATATTGGAAGGCAGCTATCATGACCCCTTCCCCAATCCTTCTCTTCAATAAGTTGGTAGCAGATGTTTCATTCCTAAGACACAAAGAAAAAAAAAGTGATGTGAAATCCATGTGGTGTCAGGAATGCCATCAATCAATAAATGCTGAGCTCCATCCAGTTGCCCCAACTCTACCCCAAATTAAGATATTACAGAGTCACAAAAGGGAATTTTATGGCAGTAATAATTTCTCATGTACCATTTCTAATGAATATGTGATACACAGGCCAGTGGCATTAGCAAGAAATAAGTACACATTCAGTTTTGATTTTGAAAGATTTGTGGCATTTGAAAAATTCTAAATTGTAAAGGAATGTTAGCTCAGAGAGGGAGACTGACATATTCCTGGATCTTACAGCAAGTATTTTATTCCATCCCATATGCTATGACAACTTTACAAATCAGGATTAATGCATTCACAGTTGCTTTAGTTTTCAGGATAAAATTGAGGATCAGAAAGAATGTCTGTAGGCAGACCTTCAATCTCCTCAAGCACTTCACAGAGATGGCTTTGAAAAATAACTAATGGTTTCTCTCTTCCAAGAAATCACCAGTTTTTCTTGTTTGTTTGTTTGTTTGTTTATTTGTTTGTTTATTTAAATAAATAAATAAATATTTATAAATTTTTATTTTATAAATAAAAATAATTAAATATTTATTTATTTATTTATTTATTTAAATAAATAAATAAATAAATAAANAAATATTTATAAATTTTTATTTTATAAATAAAAATAATTAAATATTTATTTATTTATTTATTTATTTATTTAAATAAATAAATAAATAAATAAATATTTAATTATTTTCAGGGAAAAACTGGACAGATTTCTTCCTATGCAAAGATTAACATGAATCTTGCATGATAAACTTGTTATACAATACCATATATAAAAAATGCTTCACAAAGATCAAGAAGATAATCCCCAACAATTCCTAATGTCCTGATTGTCGATTTAGAGAATGTGCCTATTCTCCAATAAAAGCCAGTTCCTGTTTTCAAGATCTAGCAGTGAATAAACTGTGCTAACAGTATAAAGAATAAGGAAGAAGGGATGTTGAATTATTTTTCATCTCTTCTGCATTCTAAATTATTATATTTTATAAATATATATATATACTTTTTTTTAAGTTTTTATATTTTTTTTTAGTTTTCCCGGGTACTTACATGAACAGTTCAGCTTCTTCGGTTATATCCCACGTCATTGTAATGCTTTTAAGTTGTAGCAACGTTCAGCCAGAATCTCATCTGCCATCATCAGGCTTCTGTATTGAGTTTGTATGTGGGTCAAGGCTCTCACAGTTTGTTGGTTTTTAAATTGAGGCTAGCCTATTGCTTGTGCCATATGTTTTTTTCTACATCCTGATTGGTTGGAGTCTTGGTCTGTGTTTATTGGACTTGGAGTTTGTTTGATTGGTGGTTTCTGATTTCTTCTGTCTGTTTTGTGGCTTGATTGGCTGGCAACACTGTGTTCCTGTATTGGAGGCTTTCAGTGCAGCCTTGGCTTCGAGTTAAAAGACGGCTATCATCTATTAGGAGCTAGGTTATCTGGGTGCCTGGTTGGAGTGTGTTTGAGCTGGAGGTATCAGAGGGAGTCTGTTTGTGCCCAGGTGTTTGCCTGGCTTGTGGTGTGGAGATCTTTTTATTTGAGAGTGCAGGCTTCCAAATGATTGACATTCTGGTGGAATCATCTCTTCTATTCATGCTTTCAGGACTTTTTTCAATCTCTATGGCTTCTCTGATGATTCTGTGGCTGGGGTTTTCTATAGTGGCTAGGCTTTTAGTTGCCATTGAAGTTGATGTGTGGACCTGTGGTTTCATGTGTTGGACCAGTGAGGAGGTGTGTTCCAGCTTTTTTTACTGCATTTTGTGTTCATCCAGGCGGGTACTTTTCTTCGATTGGTCTGTCCAATGTATGTGGCGGACATGTGCACAGAGAACTTCGTATATGCCTTGGTTTTCCAGGTCAATTTTATCTTTGGGTTTCTAAGGATGGCTGCTATTTTTTGTCTGTTTTGAAGGGCAGTCTTGATGTGATCCTGTGTAGTATTTACTGATTTGTCTGTAGTTCTCTTATGTAGGGCAGGACAGCTGTTCCATAGGTCTGTTGATCTTCTAGGTCTCTATTATGTCTTAGTGTGTTTTTGTGGATCAACAGACCTATGGTTTTGTAACAGAGATTAGCACCGCCCCCGAGAGCCAAACTAGCATGCATGTGCAAGGGGAACCTTTACCTTTACTTTAAGAGGAAAGTAAATAAATATTGTACTGTGAAACCCCCAAATATTATGCCAACTTTACATGACACTATATTGCCAAACCCTAAAACAGTAACAAAGCATTTGCAAGTACCTTTCCTGGTTCATTGCAGTCCTTAGACATGTATGATATCACCGAGAAACACAATATTTTTAAGTATCTTTATGCACTCCTAAAATTATGTGGATTTTAGTAATGCCTGTGCCTATTATTTATTCTTCCCAGTTCCCTAGGCTTCTGTCTTGAGAGATTATGCGTATTTTTCATATTCAGACAACCAAAAAGCAATTTTTTTTATTTGTTCATAGATTCAGAGCAACTCTGTTTTGATTAGTAAACATCAAACAAGAAGCCCTGGTCTACTTCTTTAGTCAATGCAATCTCTACTTTTATCTCTGTAGAGGTTATTCCCAGTATAGTACTAAGGGTTAGATCAGCAGTGGTCTTCTTGGTCTATTTTCTGTCCATGTAAATGAGAAATCTGACTTTTGGAGAATGAATTGTTTCTCTTTGATCTTCACAGAAGCTGGCACACTTTGAATGAGATCTAAAATGAAATAATAGTTTAGAAATAGAGGTTGCTTTAACACTTCAAAATATCCTTCTCAGTATCTTCTGTTGCCCCTCTTTTGAAGAATAGAATAGAATAGAATAGAATAGAATAGAATAGAATAGAATAGAATAGAATAGAATAGAATAGAATAGAATAGAATAGAATAGAATAGAATANGCTGCCTCTCTGTTAACCCTTATTACATTCTTGGCAGGACTAGACTTCCTGTCTCAGGAACTTCTCTGGAATTTTTTCCCCTCCTTTGCTGGTACTTTGCTTGTGTGGAGTGACCATTCAAAGTTACAATGGCAATGAAAAAAAGTGACTTATGACCATGTTTCACACTTATGACTGTTGCAGAATCCCCACAGTCATGAGAGGCCAGGCGAGGAGATGAGTACCTTGATGTGAATGATGTTGAGTTGGCCATGTCCAGCCAATAATATGACAACCAAGCAATGCCCACCAACTTAGCCATGCCCACAGAACCAGTTGTTAAAAAATTTGAATCACACCCCTGTTTTTAAGGTTGTGCATTTTAGCGGTGTTCCAGTATCTAAGGGGCTGTCACAAAGAAGAGGGAGTCAACCTATTCTCCAATGCACCTGAAGGCAGAACAAGACGCAACAAATGGAAACTAATCAAGGAGAGAACCAACCTAGAAATAAGGAGAAATTTCTTGACAATTAACCAGTGGAATAACTTGCTTCTATAAGTTGTGGATGTTCTACCACTGGAGGTTTTAAGAAGATATTGGACAACAACTTGTCTGAAATTGGTATAGGGTCTCCTGCTTGAGAAGGGGTTGGACTACAAAACCTCCAAGGTCCCTTCTAACTCTGTTATTTTGTTATTCTTCTGGCATATATTTATTTCCTGATAAAGTGATAAGAACCACTCTTTCTAAGTCCCACTCTCCTTCCCCTAGCAAAACTCCACCATGAATGGAGTCATCAGAGCTGACAAAATAAGGGGGGGTAATGATAAAACAGAAATGGAGCATGAGAACTAATTCTGATAGCCTCATGCTGAGTTTTAGGGGACTGAAACAAATTCTGTGCCAAAATTTGTTTTTCAGCTTTCTGAATTTTTTTTCTCTTATTATGAAGTTACATTATACGTTTCTTCATAGTGATTCCCATAGGATTTAACTGAATTAATATGCCCTCAGGAGGATGATTATAGAATGAAAAATGGGACACTCAAAAATCCCTTTGAGTTACTTTCAAGTTAAAAATATGTGCAAGAGCATCACATTTCAATGAATTGAGTAGATTATATTATTTCTCTATCTCATTATTATATTTCATGCTACAGCCACTTATAGAATGCACAGGGAATAAGTACAGGACTCACAAACCCTGAAAGATCTTCCACAGACCTACTTATTTATTAAGTTAGCATAAGGCACATATCATACATGGACTAGCAATATATATTAACAGTTCATCTGGATTACTAAAACACAATAAAATATAAATGTTAAAAAGACCTATGTTTGAAAAACAGTGTCTGAACCAGTGGTCACCAACCAGTTGGCTGGGGACCACTGTGGTCTGTCAGAAAAATTTGGTGGTCTGCAGAGAAATGTCACCCCCAAAGCATCCCCCAAAGAAATTAATCCAGGCTATGTGGGAACACAAGGCTGTGCCGCCCACATGACCCGTAGGAACATAATGCTTGCGTTGATTGCATTGCGAACAACGCAAGGTAGCGAGGGAAGGGGGGAAAGGGTGGAGGAGGGAACTTGGCCCACTTGCTCCATTGCCTCGCCTGGCCACTGGGCTGCTTCCTTCTATTCTTTCTTCTTCTGCTTTTGGCTGCATTCAAGGAAAGCAGCAAAAGTCTTTCTTTCTCTCCCCCAAACTCCACCAGAAATGAGTCTTTGGGACCCTGCAAGGCATCCTGCTCTAAGAGGCTGCACCAGCATGGCAAGTCTCACAAAGACTCATTCTGGTGAAATTTGGAGGAGGGAAAGAAAGACTTCTGCTGCATTCCTTGCATGAAGCCAAAACTAACTCTCTCTCTCTCTCTCTCTCTCTCTCTCTCTCTCTCTCTCTCTCTCTCTCTCTCTCTCCCTCCCTCTCCCTCTCCCTCTCCCTCTCCCTCCCTCCCTGCCTCCCTGAGAATGGAGCTGGAGATGGTATCCTGCAATCTCAAACAAAGAATAATCAGTTGGTAGGAAAATGGCATGGGGAATTTTCCTATAGAGTTTTTTTGGTGATTTTTCCCAGGGTCTCTGGTCTGAGAGATTTAAAATTATGAGTTTGGTATTCTGTGAGGCCGAAAAGGTTGGCAACCCCTGATCTAAACACCTAACCAGAGGTGGGCTGCTGCCAGTTCACCCTGATTCTCATGAACCAAGAGCTGGGACTCAGGAAGCAGCAAATAGATGGAGTGGGGACAGTCAGAGGTGGTATTTGCCAGTTTTCCGAACTACTCAAAATTTCTGCTACCGGTTCTCCAGAACTGGTCAGAACTTGCTGAATACCACTTCTGCTCTATATGAACTGGGATATTATAAAGTAAAGAAAGAATGTGAGCTGCACACATGCAAATATGAGATGTGGGGTGAAAGCAATAAGATGCTTTACCGAAGCAAAACATATTGCAAGAAAAATTGGTTTTACAGCCGAGAAAGAAAAATGATCCAGAGGCATAACAGATCTGAGATCTCTCTGGTATGGCCTTCTCTGCTTTGTATGTTAAAATCACTTCTGATTTTCCACCCAAATCAAATAAAAATTGTACTTACATATATTTGTAATGACTGTAATCCACCTTATGGAAGTCTGTGACTGAAATAAATATTTGATTTGATTTATATATCAAATAAGTTCTGATCTCTCCTACAGTCTTTTTTCTTCTTGCCTGTCATATGTAAGGTGGGAAGTTAATATCATACTATTGAATTTGCATTTCTGTCATGGGGGAAAATGATCAAATTAGTCCTAAGTCATATATAATTAAAATGTATCATTGTCTCATAAAGGGGAAAA
Source organism: Laticauda laticaudata (assembly GCA_004320025.1). NCBI lineage: Eukaryota > Metazoa > Chordata > Lepidosauria > Squamata > Elapidae > Laticauda > Laticauda laticaudata. Next base: position 2,803 of record BHFT01041920.1, on the reverse strand, counting down.
CCCCTCAAGATTAAGCAAATAATTCTGCTTTCTTTCAATGTGCTACATTCCATCAAACTCCTTTTTTTGTTTTGCTCATCTTACTTTCTTTGATTTTCTGTTTTCTTTACTTACCTACAGACTAATACGTTTACATATTGTATAAGCATAAGGATGGGGAACACAGAGATGAAATATCAGTTAATAACCACTTGGACAGCTGTAACTGGAGATGTTTAATATCAAAATAAGCCTTTTTTTTTTCTGTCAAACCCAGTATTCATCTGAGTCGTTTTTTCTTCCTCATCTCTGAATGAGTAATCATAGTTGAGTTTGGGTTCATTCCAGCTAAATAAATCATTTTCTCCAAGATCTATAAATTCTTAAATAAGTCTGTATAAAAAGGCTTATGTACACATTCCTTACTGAGGCTATTCATTCATTTGCATTCATTTACTATTCTGAGGTATTCATTTACAAAATGGATGGAAAGGAAGAAGAGTTTTCATTAATATCCATTTCAATGCTGTTGCAGAAACACCAAGGATATAATTTAGTCTTGCTCCTCAAGCAACATGATGAAAATGATATGTGCTTTTTGCATATGAAGGCTTTAATGGCTTTTATATGGAAAGCTTATATATCTACCAGTTGTTGCCCTAATCTGAATCAAAGAAAACAGTCTCCCACGTGGAAGCTATATGTTACAGAAATATTTAGGGACAGAGTATGAGTAAACAAAAATTGTGCTATAAAAGTAACATGAGACCTTGGATCTACCGTTTTGGATATCTTTTAAAACCTCTACTTCAGTTCAGCCTTGATTTTATCAAGTCGCAAAGCAGGCACTGCTGTCAAGGTAAGACTACAATATGTCATTATTTTGTTCCTTAGGTTGGAAGAGAACCCATCCAGCAATATGAGATGAACTAAAGAAGTTCCCCATCGACTTGTTTCAGGCAGTATCTAAAGGCCCTGTCACACTGCCCAACGGATGCAAAACGTTTGTAAAAAGGACACAGTGGACGAGAAAAATGTTCATCCGTTGTTATCACTCTCAAAAGGGGCAAAAATTTGCATAAACAGAGCGGATAACACGGAAAGGAACGGACGGAGGAGGACACAGAGCAGATGGAAAGCGGATGCGGAATGGAAGCATCCTTTTGCATCCTCTAGGCATCCTCTAGACATCCTTAATTATCCGAGATAGGTCCCCTCTGCGAACGTTTTTTCCGTTTTAAAATGCTTTCTTTGCATGCTGCATCCGCTTTCATCCTTTCTCCGTCCGTGCTACTAACGCTGCGTGTCCGTTCTGTGTCCGTTCCGCTTCCTCCCTGCATCTGTTTACCGCTGGAGCGGATGCGAGTTGCGCGGATGCACAGCGGATGCCTAGCGGTATAGCGGATGCGTAATGGATGACGATGCAGAAGGGATGTCCCCCGTATGCCTAGTGGATGCAGAATGGATGCATTGGATACATTTTCCGTCAAAAGTTTTGAGCAGCTCAAAACCTTTTGAGCGGATGAAATGTCAATAGACGGATGCTGGATGGATAGAGAGGAAGCAAAACAGAGGCAGTGAGTACAGAACGGAAGCATCACATTAACCAACGGATTGTAAGTGTTTTTCTCCGTTTTACATCCTCTTTCCATCCGTTGCTGCAGTGTGACAGGGGCTTAAGACACCAAAGACTTAATTGGGCCTTATAGGTATGAAATAACATCATTTCATGTTAGGGCATTCAAAGTTGAATAAGGAACTTATAGTTTGGATTGTTTTTAAACTAGGAGAACCATTATGAAGAGTAGGAACAAAGTGCTGAGCTCTATATAGTGTCATACTCAGAACTTTGTCTTTAAATAATTTAATATATGCTGAGAGATTATTAATTGCCAAATGATAATTACCAAACCAATCTGCAGATTTAATAATTGTAAGAACTGTTTGGGGGGATTTTATTACAAGCTCTCCTGTTTGGGTTGATGAGCAGGTAGAAGATTGAAAGCAGAGACTTAGATATTTAAATAAATAAATATTTCCTTCAATGAAGTGATATTCTTCCTACAGTGGATTGATTCAGTATGACATCATTATTATCATCCTCCAGAAGAAGAGAAATAAGGAACATTAGCAGGATTTTAAAGAAAAAGATATACAAAGGAAGCTTGGACAAGTTTTCTTTCCTTTGTGAAGAGCTTTCAGAATCTAATAATTAGAGTTTTATTCCAGTGCTACACCACAAATTTCTTATTTTTCTCCTCTTACTTTAATTCACATGGACAGAAAGGAATTGATTCTGTCTGGAAAATTGCACTGGTTAGATTTGATCTTTTGAATTATTTCAACAACTGAAACTGATTCATTATAAGCATTAGAATCAATACAGGAAAAGTAGATTTATCCATGTGAACAATTCTAAATAAAATTCTGAATAGGAAATCTCTCAGTTGAAATATAGAATTAATATGGAGTTTGATTCCAAAAGTGGTTCCACTTTTATTTATTTATTTATTTGATTTGTCAAAAAATGTATAAATATGAATAAGAATACAGGAAATAGGTATGAATAAATGGGGACAAGAGGACAGGGATGATAGGCACGATTTTGCACTTATGCACACCCCTTACAGACCTCTTAGGAATGGGGTGAAGTCAATCATGGATAATTTAAGATTAAAGGTGTGGGGGTTAGAGGATGTAACAACAGGTAGTGCATTCTAGGCATTGACCATTTTGTTGCTGAAGACATACTTTCTGCAATCAAGTTTGGAGTGGTTTACATTGAGTTTGTATCTGTTGTGTGCTCTTGTATTGTTGTGGTTGA
>BHFT01041919.1:0-22634 GCA_004320025.1 Laticauda laticaudata | reverse complement strand
TCTTGGAGTAGGTCTGTCAATTTTGTTTCATAGTTTTTTCTGTCCATTACTACTGTGGCATTTCCTTTGTCTGCTGGAGTATTATTATGCTGTTATCATTATTATTATCAGTATTATTATGCTGTTATACCCCCAGCAGACAATAGCCAATCAGCCTCAAATTTGAAACCAGGAGCTGTGAGACCCACATCCATACAGAAGCCTGATGATGGCAGATGGGATTCTGCTGAAACGTTGCTACAACTTTAACAACACTACAATGACGTGGGATAATACCCGAAGGAAGCTAAACAGCACACATGTAAGTACCCGCGAAAGCTTAAAAAAACATATATATATATATATATGTATATATGTATATATGTATATATGTATATATATATATATGCTGTAAACCCACTTCTGCATCTTTCATCTTCTTGCTAGCTGGGGAATTCTGAAAGTTCATAACATCTTAATGTTGGAAAAATTGAGAACCGTTGGTTTAGCTTATTCTAACTGTAAACATTTTTTAAAAAATAATTTAACAAGCAGTTGCTTGCTTGCCTGTGATAGACTGGATGTCAAGGTGAAGATTTAAGCAGAGGTGGGATTCTACAGGTTCACACCTATTTGCTAGAATCAGTTGTTAACATTCTAAGCAGTTCGGAGAACTAGTTGTTAGAAGAAATTACTGGCCTAATCCTGTAAGAAGGACAGGAAGGAAACATTCTGGTGTTGCTTACAGAAACTGCCTCTCTATTAACTCTTATTACATTCTTGGCAGGACTAGACTTCTTGTCTCTGGAACTTCTCTGGAGTTTTTTTTTTTCCTCCTTTGCTGGTACTTTGCTTTTGTGGAAAAGACTTCTTGGCTAGCTAGAAAGATTGACATTCAAACGTGAGTTTACATACCCTTTTTGAGTTTTGGTCTAAAACTGGTGACCATTCAAAGTTACAATGGCACTGAAAAAAGTGACATGACCATTTTTCACACTTACGACTGTTGCAGCATCCCTACAGTAATGAGAGGCCAGGCGAGTAGATGCATGCCTCAATGTGAGTGATGTCACATGACCATCAAGCCATGCCCACCAACTAGACCACATCCACCTAACCGGTTGTTAAAAAATTTGAATCCCACCCCTTGGCTTAAGGTTTAATTTCTCCTTTCCCATTGCTTTGAACTCAGCAACTTTAAGATGGGTGTTCTTCAATTCCCAGTGACCAGTGGTTATTTCTTTGCTGTTGGGAGAAAAAAAAGGAAGAACTAAAAAAGGAAGCCCTTGTTCCTTGTCAGCTGTCTTATAGGTGCGTCATTTTGAGGTCATGATGGAGTAGGATAGATGGCAATCAATTATCTATACTTTTAATATATACTTTTAATATTTAATATTTTTAATATCCATACTTTTAATATATCAGTATAATTCCATATTTTGGACAATTGACAGAAGTTGAAATAAATGGTTTTTTGATAGGATCAAACTTTGTGTGTGTGTGTGTGTGTGTGTGTGTGCGCATAACATTTGTGAGACTCAACATTGAGGAACTGGCTAACTCCTTTTCTGATGTTTTGGAAGCTCCTGAAGACTGGGTTATTTAGTTTATTAGTTGATGTAACCATTTTCATTTTTAATTTTATTTCATATGGTTGTACTTTGTATGCAGGTTATTGTACTATTTTCTTTCTTGTTTAACATTTACTGCAGATGTTTAAATTCTATTGCTCCTATATAAGCTGCTGAGAGTCCCTTTAGTTGTGGAGCACAAAAATATATTTAATCAATCAATCAATCTATCTATCTCTATCTATCTATCTATCTATCTATCTATCTATCTATCTATCTATCTATCTATCTATCCATCCATCCATCCATCCCTACCCTCCCTCCCTCACTCCCTCCCTCCTCCCTCCTCTTATCCTCTCTCTCTCTCTCTCTCTCTCTTCTCTCAGTCTCTCTCTCTCTGGATTTATGTGTGTATGTGTGGTGTGTGTGTGTGGTGTCTGTAATGTATGCATGTATGTATGTTCCAGCCTAACCGTGGAATGCCTAGAGCAATGTTTCTAACCAAACTTGGTACACAAAATGATTTTACTCACTTAGAACAAATACCTTGGGGGGTAAGACACCCCTAAACACCACCTTGGTGTGGTTGGGTAGTGTGGGTGTGGGTCTGTGGGTGTGGTTTCCAGCATAACATCTGGGAATGGCCTGGAATAAGGTATTGGATTGCTTGAACTGAAATTCTTACAAAAGAAAAAGACTAACAAAAATAGCTTGGCATAGAGTATTTGGAAATTCCAGGTGTTGAAGGATATAATGCAGAGCCATGTGAACAAGCATCATCTGTCGATCTATTGCTTGGTATGCAAACTGCATGGGATCTAACAGCAGAATCCATAATGGTTTTCAGGTGGGACACTACAAGCCTTTCAAAGATTTTCCATACCAGTGTTTAAGCAACTGGTCCTGTAGTCAATTCAGTTTCCTTGCATGGAGGGCTTCCTTTGGGCACTGGGATGATGGTAGAATATTTGAAGCAGGAAGCAACGATAGCAGCATCTCTAATGAAATCTATTGAAGATTCAGGTGAAGATGGGGGCCAATTGGTCCAGCACAGACTTTTAAGAAGAAGGAGTTACCATTGTCTGGCCCTCGTGCTTTTTCTGGCTTTGCCTGTGTAATAGATCTGCCATTTCTTTTCTGTGATCACCAGAGGTTGTGAGCCTAATGGATTGGGGCCAATTGGTAGGAGGCTTGTGCTTGTTGTTGGTTGTGTTTGAGATGTGGGTTGTGCAGTAGATGGCTGTAGTTTCTTTTCAAACCTACAGTAAAAACAACATTCAAGTCAAACTGCTAGTTGTTGATTTCCTTTGCCTGGGAAGGAGGTTTGGCCTGAAGCAAGTGGTGTTTTTTTTAAGAGTTTCCACACATAATTTGCTGGTTTATTTTGTTGAGAATTGGATTCTTTAACTTTTCAGAGTATTCTTTTTTGCTGCTCTGATCTCTCTGTTAATATGTATGTTTTTCTGGCCTGGTTTGTTAAGCATTCTTGTCACCCTTTTCTGTAGGCTTTCCTCTTTGAATGACATAGCTGCTTAAGTTTAGCTGTGAATCCAAGGCTTATTGTTACTAATATATTTGCAGGGTTCCTTGGGTTGGCTACTCATAAGTCTTCGCAGAAGATAAACATATGATGTTACAGTATCTGTGAGCTCATCTAGGTCTGCAGAGGCATCATTCAAAAACATTCCAATCAATGCAATCAAAGCAGGCCTGGAGTTTCAAGCTTTTCCTGCATCCGATCCAAGTCTGTCACTGATTTAATTGTTGGTTTAATGGTTTTTAAGTCTTTTCTGAGGTAGGTATAGGTGATCATGCAGGTGGTCAGGGTGTTCCAACGCTGCTCGATGGTAAAGACCTTATAAGCATCTTTTACTGTTGTGTAGGCAGTGGTATCAAGTATTTTTGCCTCTGGTGAGACAATTTACATGCTGGAAATAGTTTTGGAGCTCTTTCCTTAATTTGCTTGCTTGAAATTCTCCTAAAAATGAATGGGAAGGGAACTGGGTTGGTTTGTTAGCCTCCATAATTTGATCAGCAAAGAGTTCGTAATGCCTTGTTTACACAGGCTTGTGGAGGGAACGTACACAGCTATTAGGAAGAAATGAGGAGAACTCACGTGGATGAGTAAAATGGCTTACAGTTGTATGTAAAGATGTGTAAGACTCTAAGTTTTCATCACAAAACTTATATATTGAATAGTTATAATCTGAGACCAGTTGTTGTTGATAATATAACATAATCCTCCACCCTTTGTTTTATCCTGATGTAATCTTCGAATTCTGTCTTGCATTAAATGTCTGAAATCCCTGGGGTGTATAACGGTGTTTGTCCCCCATGAATTTGTGGATTAAGCAGGTTTCAGTAACACCAAAGAACAGCTGAATTATGAAAATCAAAGAATTCCCATCTATTTAAGAGATGAATTTCATCCATCTTGTTAGGCACAGTGAGAGCATAAATTATGGTCAGAAAGTTGAAGGGAGACGGAAGTTTTTTCCACACTCCTTAATCTGTTTAAAATTCCTGGCCTCATTTACCTCGTCTTCCTTTTCTGGTGTGGTCAGTTCTTTTTGCTTTCTTTGTTGTAGTCCATAGCACCAGGGAATTGGTTAGAATCTCGCCCTCCGTGCTTGCAAAGGACAAGTGGGGGTGGGAATCAGAAAGCTGCTCCTTAAGGAAACATTGCCTAATTCTTAGCAGATGGTCTCGTGAGTATGAAATCCGTAGTGAATTGCAGAGAATAATATGGAATAAAGAAACCATTAGAGAGCATTTCACCGAGGCAGCCGTCATTGACGCCATCTTGGCTATAATGTCAAATCACAGTACTTTTGACAGTAATAGTGTGCATCACTAGTAATAAAATAGTAGTCCATGCTCATAATATTTTGCAGCATAAATAAAATTTATGTTTCCCTGATTCCACTCCCAGAAATTCAACTAGGACCCTATGTAAAAGAGTTATTTTGGTCCAGACTGTGCTTGGAAAAAAAAATCTGACAGATATATGGTCAAAAAGGAAAGACTTCCTGGAGCTCAGCTCAGCTTCTTTTCATTACATAGACAAATGCATATTGTTCTCCTGGTGGCAATAAGGAATTGGCTTGTTATTCTATTTGTACAGAAATTATAGCTAGCCCAAAGTAAAATACTGCACAATGTGATTTACTTATCACAACATGATAAGTAAATTTGTTTCTAATATCTTTGTCATAGATGTTGAAAAGAGGGACAAGGCAGAGGTACCTTATAAGTTCCACAATTATTTTATCTTGATCAAATCAACTTACACTGAGAATTTTGCCCCAGAAACAAATTACTTGCCTGTCTAATCACACTTGGCCTATTCTATTCTATTCTATTCTATTCTATTCTATTCTATTCTATTCTATTCTATTCTATTCTATTCTAATTCTATTTCTATTATGTCTCTTATCAAGCTAGATGGGGTATTCTATAAATCTGGAACATCCATGGGAGGCAGCAAAAGAACTCACAGTGACAGCTATGCCTTTACAATTGATTCCTCTGGATTTTTTTTATTTTAGGAAAAATGTGTAAACAATGTGTCTAGTGCACATTAATAAAAGGCACATCTTGAGTCCTTGATCTTCCTTGTGGTGGTCCTGCTATGAATCACCAGGACAGTTAAAAGCATGAGGTTTATCTTTCATCAAGAGCAGGCTAAAAGATCTGGCCAAGTCTTCTGGATGCCAATCAGCATGTCCTGGTGAACTTGCTTTTGCTTTGTTGGTGTATGTTGTGTGTATGTCAGAGGTGATATTCAGCCGTTTCGCAGGCAAACAGGTAGCAGTGATTTGGCATGGGTCGCAGAAACAGTGGTGACTACTGGCTGGCCACACCCCCAACCCAGTCACCTGGTTGATCACTTGCCCCAGTTGCTCTCCTAGCTTTCCCTACCACATGGCGGCTGTGGTGTAGTTGGACAGATGTCCCAGGGCTGCTGCACATGCAGTGCACATGTGCAGCAGCTCTGGGACATTTGCCCTCCTCCCCGCCTTCCTTCCTTCTCCTGGTAGACATGCCTCTTCCAGCCTGGCTGGGCCCAGCCTGGCTAGCCAGCAGGTGGGTGGCCAGATATCCTAGGGCTTCTTGCCCCCTTGTCATGAGATGCCTGCAGCTGCTGCATGCTTTTTTCACTGTGGCTGCAGTCCAGCAGCCACACTGAAAAAAGCATGTCCTCTTCTATGTGGTGGGCCCAGCAAGTCTGAGTAGCCAGCACATAGAACAGGGTGGTACTGGACCATTGGAGAAGCATAGCAAAGCCAGAGACCGCTACAGCGCAAGAAGCCTCCCCGAATTGGCTGGCTGGTCTCCTCCTTCTCTTCCTATTTGTTCTATATGGCTGCGGAGAAGACGAGCTGGACGTTTCGGGGAGGATTTCTGTGCCGAAAGAGGTGGCTGGAAACCAAAAAAGAGTTGCCTCCAGCAGCCACTCCTTTGGCTGGTCTCCTCTTTGGCCATACAAAACAAACAGGTGGAGAAAGAGGAGACCAGCCGCCCCATTTGGGGAGGATTTCTGCACTGAAAGAGGTGTCTGGAAACTGAAAAAAAAATCTTACCTCCAGCAGCTACCCCTTTGGTCAGCTGGTCTCCTTTTCAGCCATACAAAACAAACAGGCAGAGAAAGAGGAGACCAGCTGGCCAATTCAGGGAAACTTTCTGCACTGTAAAAGAGGTGGCTACCAATCTCCAGCTCCACTCTGCTTCTCCAGTGATCCAGCACAGCCCTGTTCTATGCGCTGGCTTGTCAGACTTGGGGGGCCTGGCACATAGAACAGCAGCTGCAGGCATCTCACAACAAGAGGGCAAGAAGTCCGAGGATAACTGCCCACCCACCAGCTGGCTGGCCAGGCCAGGCTGGAAGAAGCGCATCCACCAGGGGAAGGAAGAAAGTGATGGAGGGAGGGCACTGAGCAGGCAGGCAGATGTCCTGGGACCACTTAAAGGTTGACTTTAAGAGTATCCCCATGGAAGAAGCCAAGAACCAAGAGCAAACGTAGTGGCAGCGGGGGTGATGGGCATGTGTGTCCCTCCACAAAGAGTGTGAAGGGAGGCAGACATTCCACTTCTGAGCAAAAGAGGAGGTGCCAAGGCCCAGCTGCCACCTGGGAGGGGACCGTGGAGAGACCCATCATGTGCCCCTGTCACCCCTGTCACTACTACTTTTGCTCTCATTCTCGGCTTCTTTCATGGAGGCGCTCTTAAAGTCAATCTTTAAGATCTTTAAGACATTTTGTTAGATCTCTGCCAACTCATCATTGGGAGAGGTGTAGCCCCTGAATTCACGAGAAGTCTTGGGCAAAGTTCGCTGACTTTTAAAATGCATCCGCACAGTGTTCGTCTCCCTTCATGCTCTTTGTGTATGTTGGAAATGCCTAACTGGAGAAAGAGAGAGTGAAATTGACTGCTATGAGGTGAGTGCCTTGGCTTCCCCTCTTGCTCCTCACAGTCGCCCTGAGCCGATGTGGTTCTTTACTTGGGCAGCCACATGGCTGCAGCAACACCTGCAGCAGCAACAGGTAGTGCCCCTACAACAAGGTACAGTAAAATTTGGTGGTGCAAATTTATCTCCAAGGTGTTTCTGGCAAAAAACAAAACAAAAACCACCCCAAAACAAAACCTATTTGGTGGGCAGACTCAGCAGGCAGTCATGATCTTTAGTTGGACTTTTTTTTGTCAGCCCAAGGGCAGAGGAGTGGGGGAGGTACATAGAAAATCACTGTCTCTGCAGCATTGGTCATGTGACTGAGTGGGCATGGCCAACTCAACGTCACTGGCAGCAAAGTGCCACTCCACCTTGCTGAGTTGGCCATGCCCACCCAGTCATATGACCACCAAGCCATGTCCACCAAACAAACCACACCCACAGAATCAATGGTAAAAAAATTGAATCTCACCGTGTGTGTGTGTGTGTGTGTGAGAGAGAGAGAGAGAGAGAGAGAGAGAGAGAGAGACTTATAGCAATGCCTGGACCGTCCCTGGAGTTTTCTTGGCAGATTTCAAAAGTGGCTTGCCATTACCTTCTTCTATATGCTGAAAGAAAAGTCTCAACCACAATTATCCAGCTCCATTTGTACCTAAGGCAGGACCAGAATCCACAGCTTCATAGCCTCTAGAGTGATAACTTAACCTGTACAAAAAAATCACAGAAGGAAATTCAAGAAAGATTGGAATATCTCATAAGCAATGGGAATTGATGTCTGTTTTCTAAGGGATATAACTTAAGGACTAGGAGAGTGTTTTATTTTCCTTCTGCCACTGGGTATTTATACTAATTATCAATGTAAATGCACATTCCAAAGATTGGGATTAAAGGCCAATCTTTAAAACTGTTCACAAGGTTGGCTGCGGCATTCATTGAATGAAATGTACTGGAAACCATATTGCTTGAAAATGCTACTAAAGCTATGAAGTTTGCATAAAGAATCCATTATGAAGGTGTGCCAGCGAAAACAGTTGTTTGATGTTGCGTTGCAAATGTATTGTTTATTGTTTATTTTTTTAAGACTCAGTTGATTCTGTGGGTTTTTTCTTCTTCTTTGAATTTAAAAGCATAATGAAGATGAACTGCTTCTGAGATGTAAGTAGGAAAACAGCTCCCATTAAGCATTATTAATAATAAAGAATTATTAAAAGCTGAAGGCAACTTCTTAATGTACTGTCTGGACAGCTTTTCATAAGGTTTTTGATTTTACACCTAGTCTTCCACTCAAATGCAATTCATGACCACTATTGGTTTTATTCATTACAAATGATAATAAGCAAGAAAATAAAATAAGAAACAATATATATGTATTTTTATTTATATGTTTATCACACTGAGAAACTGTCCATCCCCTCAAAGAGGGATCATTGAATAGGACAAATTTTAAAAAAGAATATAAAAATTTAAAATAGAGGTATAAATAATTAAAATTTTGATATTAAAAGTTATTTTAAAAGGAGTAGAAGAACTTCAGGGTGTTAACCAACTACAAGGCTGCATATTTCTTTGTGAACTTCTCAGTCAAGATGGCAGAACCAGTTCTTTAGATATTTTGAAAAACCAAGATTCCATCTAACCTCTGGGGCTGAAGAATATTCCACACTGCAGGGGTTACAACAGAGAGAAGCCTCTTCCTGGACCTTGCCAGTTGCAATTCTTTAGTTGTTGGGGTCTGCCTTCCTTGCCTGCTGCATGAGAAGGGCTCATGGGATGGGGTGGGATGTTCTATAAGGAACCTGGCCACATGTCTCTATGTGTGGGTTTGTGTATTCCAAATATATAAGAAGTATTAGTTCTGTGGGGTGGCACAGTGGTTGAGCAGTTAAGATGCTGGAAAGCCAGCAGCCCTGGTTGGAGACCGAAGCTCCACATGTCAGGGTGAGCTCCTGTCCTCACCTCAGCTCCTGCCAACTTAACAGTTTGAAAACCTAAAAATACAAGTAGATAAATAGGTACCATTTCTGTGGGAAGATAACAGCATTCTGTGACATCATGCTGGCCACATGACCACAGAAATGTCTTCAGACAGCACTGGTTCAATGGTCTTGAAATGGTGATGAACACCTCCCCCGAGACTCAGCAACAATTAGTGGTGTAAAATCTGCAGGGACACCTTTACTTTTTTTTAGTGCTGTGATCAATTAATGTTCTATGTACACGGGAATTTGTTCAAGTTTATTTCAGAAATCAAATCCAGAAAGCACACACAGATAATTGATTCAGCAGGATTCATAACTTCTTCATATACATTAATGAGTAAAATGTTCAATACCAAAAGCAGATTCTTCCAACGTAACACAAACAAAATACAAGTAGCAGCTTCAGAAATAGCTTAATATAGAGCCACACCCAGACTACTTGTAGTTTCAGTTTCTAATTCAGTTCCCATTATCTGGTATGTTGCCATGCTATTCATTGGCTGACCTTGTTACCATGTTGCTGCCAGTTCGTGAATATTCTGACAGAATTATAATGAACATATGAAGCACACATGCCATGTGGACACTGTATGGTTGTGCTATATTGCTGTATGACTTTCAGAATAAGTAACAAATACTAAAGGCCCGGTCCCACTGCACTTACGGATGCAAAGAGGAAGTAAAATGTTAAAAAAAGCTTGCCACCCATTGGAAAACGCTATGCATCTGTTGTGTACTCACTGCATACGTGTTTCATACGCTCTATCCGTCGAACATCCGTCCACTGCAATTTCATCCACGCAAGAAATTTTGACCTGCACAAAACTTTGTGAACGGATGAACTTTCCACCGTGTATGATGGACATCAATGACATATACGGGGAACAAATGTTCTATGTCCGTTATCATCCATTAAACGTCCGCTGTATCCTCCCTGCATCCTCTGGCCATCCTCTCAACTCACATCCACTGCAGCTGAAAACAGAAAGAGGGAGGAAACAAAAGGTACACGGAAGCGTCTACACAAGGTTAGTAGCACGGAAAATAGAAAGGATGTACGAGTATGCATCTCGTATATAAAGTATTAAAAATGGACAAAACATTTGTATCTGGGATGTATATCATATATTTAAGATGTCTGGAGTATGTCCTAGAGATAGTGGAAGGACACCTAGCGGACAACTGATATTTTCTATAAAAAGGGGGAGAAAATCATCTGGATCTCAGTATGAATCCAGCAGCCATGGTGTACAGACCTCATTACCCTTGATCTTGGTCTTCAACATCATCAATTGTTCTCCACCATGGATGATGACACAGTCCGTATGATAGCTGCGCTCATTCATCACCAGAACCAAACCCTGTTCGAGACTGTATCAGAAGGATACAGAAGGAGAGGAAGGAGACGTCCAAGAGCTGTGTGGGTCCGAGGATGGATCGTGAGAAGAATGGAGTTTGGACTGTATGACCAGTTGATAATGGAGCTGAGGAATGAGACCCTCGTGCATTCCATCACTTCATGAGGATGCACCAGCCATGTTTTGACAAAATTGTAGAGCATCGCTGAGACCCAGGTTGACCAAGCCTACGCAACTTCCGGTCCCAACCTGGACCCTGGACTGGAAGGTGGCACTGACTCTGCATGCACCTGGCCTCTGGAACACATACAGAACATGCAATATGCATGGAGGGTGCCACACAACAGCATCAGCAAAGTGGTCAGAGAAGTGGTACAGGCATCAATTGAAGAATACATGGAAGAGCTCCTCAGGCACCCCACCACTGAACAAGGCCTGGAGAAAACTTGCCAGTAGAGTGGTATCAGAGGTGGAAACTTCTCCCCACACGTTGGAGCCATAGATGGGAAGCATGTGCCTGCAAAGCTCCAGCCAACTCAGGGTCCACTTACTACAACTACAAGGCTTCTTCAGTATCATCCTCTTTGCCATGGTTGATGCCTGATTACAAGTTCATGTGTCCATCGCATGCTTCAGGGAATGGGTCAGCTTCAGATAGCCAGGTATACAACACAGTGACCTCAAGGATGGGCTGGAATGCATACCTCATCATGGTTTTCCAGGTCCGAGACCCCCTACCCAATGACACAAGATTGTGCCCTACTTCATCGTTGTGATGACACATTCTCCCTCAGAACCTACCTCATGAAGCCCTACACTTCAAGATACCTCACCCGTGCAAGAGAGGATTCTTCAACTACAGGCTGTCCAGGGCAAGATGAGTGGTGGAGAACCCTTTGGCATCCTGGCCAACAGGTTCCAGATATTTCTCACCACCATGCAGCATGAGTCACCAGACTGTGAGGAGCATCGTGGAAGCTTGCTGCATCCTGCACAATCTCATGCGCACCCGCACCAGTGTTGCAGAACAGACTTGTTGACCATCAACAAGGGAATGGGGACATGGAGCCTGGAATGGAGACAAGGACATAACCTGATAGACACTGTGGATGTACAAGGCCCAACAGAGCTTCACATGAAGGGAAGAAGCAGCGCAACCTACTGAGACACTGGTGCAACTCCCCAGCTGGAGCAGTGGAGTGGCAAGACAGGATGACAGATGATTAATGGATGCTTCCTTGAGCCTGTCGCATAACACTGATGAGATTGTGCCATGTATGTTGAGTGGTCCTACAATGAATAGGGCATTAATTAAAGAGCTTTGTTTATTTTAAAACTGTGTTGATCAATGAATAAATTGTTATTGATAATAAGGTTCATATGTGTGGGCAGCTGGGATGGTGGACCATACAGTCCCACTACGCTTGCACTGGAGAGTTTATCTATCCCACAACTATCCAGTATGGTGTACTGTTTCCTCTCTCCCTTCTCCTTCCCTTGCCTTTTCCTCCCTCTAGCAGGGGCTTCAGCAGGGCTTCAGGGCTTGAGCATCGGGGCTTCCTGGGGCTTGAGCAGCAGGGCCTTCAGTAGCAGGGCTTTGAGGACCTTGGGGCTGGTCCACCGCAGCAGCAGCACCAAGCACCAGCAGCACCACCCACCAGCAGCAGGTTCAGAGTCAGTGCAGGGGGTGGATTGCTGGTTCTGGCCTTGTTCACCTTGCCAGGGCTTGTTACAAGTTGGCACGGGCTTCCTCTTCTTGCCTGACTGACGAACCCATGGTGTTCCTGCAAGATGTATGTGGCAGCACGTCTTTCCCCTGTATGCTGACTGCATGCGTGCTGCATCCTTTTATATCCTCGGAGCTGAACGCAATTCATACTCCCTGCATGTTGCAGTGAATGCTTTGCATCCAATATTACATCCGCGTGGCATCCCCTTTGTTTCCTATAGGTGTCTGTGATGCATCTGCTCCATCCGCTATGCATCACCGCTTCCGCTATGCGTCCGTTTCGAAATTCTCCCCTGGAACTCCTTCGGAGATGTCATCTGCTTCCATCCGCTAGGCTTCTGATGAACATCCATTTAACATCCCCGCTACAATACTACCCACGTATGTTCTTTTCCATTCTGTTTATGCAAATTTCACCACTTTTTGGAGCGGATGACAATGGATGGAGCCACCCCCAAAATTTTGCTCATCCGCTGTGTCCTTTATGCATACGTTTTGCAAAACTGGCCTTAAGGATGAGTGGGAATTAACACAATATTTGAATCTGGAGTACCCTCTTCAGGTTTCAACCACGTCTTCTTCAGTCAATCAGCCACCCCAATGTCTAACTCAATTTCTTGAATGCTCTATAACCTTTAAGCATTTTCTCTTCTTATTGAATGAGTTTTCTCTCTTATTTCCCCCTTAAAATTGATCTTCCAAAAATTTTAGATTTCAACCAGCTGTGCTGATTCAGTTCTCTAATGTGTGTGTGTGTGTGTGTGTGCGTGTGTGTGCATTTGTGTTTGTGTGTGTGTGTGTGTGTGAGAGAGAGAGAGATCATTTTTTTGTAAAATGAATATCAATCATTGACCATTTTCAAGCACAATCTGGATTGCAAGTGAAAAGATATGAATATTCTAACAAAAGCATTATACAGACGATATTTGTTTAGGCAATTGGATCTTTCAGCAGAGCTTAGCCCATATTAGGCTGAGTAAGAACCTCAAAGTGATAAAAAAATTATTAGTAACCTTCTGGTGGTAGAAATATTGTACTAAATAACTTCTCCAGTACTAGCATATCTATACTTGCAAGATAGTATGGTAAAATTGTATCATCATTTCATCACCTTGGGAGGAAGAAACAAACCTTGCCAGTCCTGCATTCTCTGAAATATTTTTAGTAATAACTGTCACCATTCACCATTACTGGTGAAATCTGTCAGCCTGACAGCTCTGAACTCCTGCATTTTCAACCCACTGAACATAACAGTGGCAACTCATCATCTTTCATGTAGCATTTGCTGTGGAGTAAAAAATCTTTTCACCCATGTTCTGTTGTGATTGCTCTGAAAAGTGATGATTAGCGTTATCTTTGCTCACAAAAACAGAGTTAAGATCAACTGCATCTTATTTACTAAAACTTGACTGAGAACCAATTCATTTCCCCTTAGAATATTTCAGGGCTTTTTTTCCCAGCAAAACTTTGCACTTATTTTGAAATCTTTGAAAAACTTGAACTTTTCCAGAAAGATGGAATTCTTGGAAATATTTGACTTTCCTTTCTGGGAACTGTGAATGTTCCTTATTGCTTTTGGCTCTTGGAAATTATTTTAACTTGTTAGAAATATTCTTTTTAAAGTAGAAGCATAGTAATGAATGTTGATGGCTCAACTTGAAGAAAACATTCAGAGATGAAGAATTTGGTAAGATCCAAATTCTAGACCTAAGAATTTATAGAGGCTTAAAATAGAAGATCAAAATAGTTGAATTTCACTTGGAAATTATTAGAGTAATCTTAAATGACCATAATCCACATCTAAATAGAAAAATAGTATGCAGTAGAAAATTTTTATCATGTACCCAGCTTTAATTTTTTGAAGTCTCTGATCATGTCTAAAAGGGGATGATGATATTATTGTGTTAAATTGGTTCACTATTGAAATTGTAAATCTAGGCATTTGTATCAGAACTGTGTTACAGTCCTGAAAATATTTGTTTATCTTTCCTTTACATAAAAGAATTGAAGTAAGATTATAGGTAGTCCTGAACACACAACCGAAATGGAGCCTGGAATTTCTATTATATATGTTTTAATGGTAATACATCAAGACACCTATGCAACCAACCCTAACTTATCACCATTTTTTTTTGCAGTGGTCATTAAGTGATCATGATAGTTGTAAAGCAAATGATGCATCCATTAAAAGAACACTGCACTGTTAAGCAAAACCATTATCCACATTGGGCAATTTTTTTGCCAGGAACCAAGAGAATATACTGGTTTCATAAATCATAAAAACATCATAAATTTACAGTCATGTGACAGCAGGACACTGCAAATCTAAAGAAGGATTGGTTTCCAAATACAATCATGTGGCCACAGAATGTGTTTGTGTGTGCAACTATTGAAATTTTAAATTCACATCATTAATGTTTTTCTGGGGAGTCCATCATAATTTTGAACAATTGGTTATAACTTGAGAATTACTTATGTTATTTCTATTTAAACAACAGTTTCTGGAAAGAATGGGATAGGTACGCTATTACCAATAGCAATTTTAGAGGAGGATAGATAATTTTATCTGCATAATGGCAAAATATGAAAATAATTAATATCACTGTTCTTTAGTTCTGATCACTCTGCACATACACAATTCTTATTTTTAGACATTAAAAAAAATCCAATGTGATAAATGCTTGAAGATCTTAGGAAACTGTTTGCCGTTTCAGATAATTTATTTATCTAGCCAGATGTAGGAGATGACCAGGCTAAATGTGAGGGAGGGGTTAAACACATCATGAATTTTGACTCAGGTCCACAAAAGATCTAAGTCCAGCCCACCTTGAATTCTAGTGACTCTTATTGGCCCCCAATTTGCCTTGACCATTGGTAGTTCAGATTCTTGTAGATAGTGTTAATATGCAATGAACCTGAAATCATTTGAACTGTCTTCCTAATTTCCTATGCTTGATACCAGTATTGTCAATGCTAGTTTGCAACAGCTCTGCAAAACTTGGTTGGATTCCAAACTTATTTGTGGTGGCAGGCTGCAGAATACACAGTGTATTCAAAGTATCGTCTATTCTGGGCCCTAGCAAATTAAAAATTTTGTGTTCTTTTTCAACAGCTTCAGATTTTAATAGCAGAGTTAGACCAGAAGAAAAGGGAGTCTCTTTAAATTTAAACTAATAAAAATATATGATAAAGGTGGTTTCCTGTTCCTAAAACAGAAATGTCAGGCTGAAGACAACCTGGAAGTACTGTATGTACAGGACATCAATGGTTATATACTGATCAGACACACATTTGTGAGTTTTTTGAGCCAGTCATTATGCAATTTTGAACAAAGGCACACTCAAAATTGTGGAACTGTGCTTTCAAGTTTCTGACCAAATATCCTTCTCACAGAACAATACTTGGAAAATAATTTCTTGTTAGAACATTCTCCATTCCCAATGAATGTTTTTCCCTTCATTAGAATGGATATTTGGATCAGGTCTCATGATAACCTTGTCCATCTTTTTGCCAGGTTTCCACCCAGCCTGAGAAATTAATTTGTTTTATTTTTCGGGAACAGAGAAGTATTTCTGGAATTGTGACAAAGAACCAATCCTCTTTTTTTTTTTTGCTAGTGATCACTTGAACACCAACTTGACTTACTCTGTGAAATGGCAAGCTTGATTCCATCTCCCCCATCAACTCATCAATCATATCAAAAGCTCTATAAAGCAAGAAATACAGGGGATGAATGAAATAATATTCTCCTTTGACTGCTGGAATATTTCTCAAAATAAAGTTTACATGGATATGGCTGATAACTGTTATTCATCAAGGAAATGGTTGATCTATGGCTTAAAACAGAAAAATAAATTCCTTCTCTTCTTACAAGAAATACATATGGAATTTGTTAATTTATTTTGGGTTTTATAAGACTTAATCCATTTTGACTGAATTATTCCACTCTTTCCTGTTAAAAGAATAAGGATTCCATTGACCTTCAACATAATGAAAATAAAAGATTAAAGAGTCTATAGATTTCCCTTATTCTCAGGCTTATTTCTCGCTTCCTGACAGAAGGACAACTCAGCCTGGTAAATAACTAGTCCAGGAGCTTGCCTTCTCTGGGGAATTTTGTTCAGCAGTTTAGACAAAGGTTGTTTGGGGTACTATTTTATTTAGTTGTAGGGTAAGGGGAAGTAGATAAATTTCTCTAAAGACACCAGAGGTATCTGTAGAGAAGGGAATGTAAAAAAGTCAAAAAAATCCATACAATGGGATCCCAACCTCTATTTACGTGTTCTATATATATGGTAGGAGTTTAATCAAAACAGTGAAGTCACCATTTTGACTTTTGATATACAGACTTTATGAGTATTCTTGAAAAGGCAGAGGAAATGGACATAATTGGAAATTCTGACCAAGTTGCTTTGATACATAAATCAAACATCAGCAGGAACACACATCCTTGCCCATCTGAAGAGGAAAAGGAGGATACAAAAATGTGCAAAAATAACAAATTAATGCTTTCCATGTACATTTCTTAAACAAAAAGTAAACTTCCTGCAACCAGTTTTTTTTATTATCTCATTTAAAAGCTACAACCCAGGTTTCCTTAACTGCTTGCTTTTTGATCATCATAATTCATATAAAAAGTTGTCCTTGTTTTATTACACCTGTACTTTTAATTGCTTGTTTTATTACTTTTAATTGCTTGCTTTGAGATCTGTTCAGTTTGCTTATTGAATCTTTGATAAGTGCACGAAAATATATTTTAGTATGTTTTGTTTGCTTGAAAACTGGAAGCATTCTTTTCTCATGGCCTCTCATCTCTAGAAATCTGCAAGTCTCTGTATTTTTGGCAGCTGACCAAGCATCGCCACAATCTATCATTTTATCGCCTTGATTTTCTTTCCTTTTAGCCTTGGTTTTTGTTCGTTTGTTTAAAGGACTCATACAACATCCCCAATCCAGACCTGATCCTCACTCCTCCCAACTGCAGGATTGTGATCATAGCTATGGATGAACTGAATTCTTTTCAAGTCAAACACTAAGGGGTGGTTTGGGAAAACATTTCTTAAGCAAATCCAGAATTAAAAGTGATTATGAGTTTGCATGGTTCTTGCTGCTATAGAGTAATTGAATAAGGAACATCAAAGTGGCAAACCTTTATGGAGTTAATACAAGCACTTCACGTCCTTTGCATTATATCGTGGTTACAAATTAGCGTCTTACCAAGCAGAGAGGCCACCTTCTAAGCAAACTAGAAATCCACAGCTGTGGCCCACCTGGTACCAATTATCTCAGCCCCACAGTGCTTGGTGCTTTTCCATAGTATGACTAGAGTTGTATGCTGTTGTAAATTTAGCAGCTGGCTTAAAAGGGAACTTTATATGATGGGTGATCTGAACACCCTTTACTGTCACCAGCTGCTTGCAAAATTATTTCTGAGTGGGTCCGATCCACTGTCTTAATAGATAGAGCATCGTGTTTTCTAAACATAAAAAATAGAATTGCAACCAGCATTGCTTGCTTAGAAACATCAGTGACAAATCAAAGGCATGTGCCTGCCTTTTGTATACTTAATCTTGTTCATATGCAAAAACAAACGTGTTCCATTTACAGTAAATACATGCAGGTCATAAAAGTGCTTTGCTATCAGAGCATGGATTTTGAACATTAGAAGTGAATTTTATACATCTATGACTAGGAATTCAGATTGTTTTTTCCTGTTGAAGCTGACATGTTCGTAGGCATCCTTCAAATGTTCCCTGTAGGCATAAATTCAATCAGAAAAGAAATGTGATCAGAGGTACAATCTTGCAATGATAATAAGGTGCCTTGATGGGCTGGAACAAAAATTTGTATCTTTCCCACATATTCCTTACTTCACCAGGGAGAGAGATAGCAACAGAGCAAGCTGAAGGGAAAATCATCTTATCCAGATAAGGAAGCAAATTTTAAAAAACATTTTCCTAAGAGCCTAAATGCTAGCCACAAGATCCAATGGTGCTTTTTCAAAAAGAAACTGGACTTCCTTTTTCCTTGAAGATGTTTTGCTTCTCATCCAAGAAACTTCTTCAGTTCTGACTGAAGAACAGTTCAGAACTGAGGAAGCTTCTTGGATGAAAAGTGAAATGTCTTCAAAGAAAAAGAAAGTCCAGTTTCCTCTTGAAAAAGCACCATTGGGAAAACCATGGCCCAATGACTGAGGATCTCTATAGAGGTTAGCCACAAGAGTTGCCAGACTATAACATGGAGTTTAAAATTGCAAGTTTTAATTCTTTTGATAAAGTAGAATAGCAGCCATGTGGGGGAAGATAGTGAGGAGGTGGATCCCCAGGAGGAGGGGATGAATTCCAGAGGCCACTCAGCCCAGACATTATGTGTGAGAGATGAAAAGTGTATACAGAGTGTACGTAGCACCTCACTAACAATTCACACAATATATTGTAGATGCAGATATTAGAGTCCTCAGTCTGGCAAGATTTTGTCTATAAGTATGAGACAATAATGAACTTATTATTAATTATTATTAATTAAGAATAATCAACTGGATGCTAAAACATATAAAGAACAGTTGCTGGAATTGGGTATGTCTAGTCTGATGAAAAGAAGGACTAGGGGAGACATGATAGCAGTGTTCCAATATCTAAGGGGCTGCCACAAAGAAGAGGAAGTCAACTTATTCTCCAAAGCTCCGAAAATAGGACAAGAAGCAATGGGTGGAAACTAATCAAAGAAAGAAGCAACTAAGAACTAAGGAGAAATTTCCTGACAGTTAGAACAATTAATCAGTGGAACAACTTGTCTCCAGAGTTGAGAATGCTCCACACTGGAGGTTTTAAAGAAGAGATTGGATAACCACTGTTTGAAGTGGTATAGGGTTTCAAGCCTAAGCAGGGGGTTGGACTAGATGGCCTCCAAGGTTTCCTCAACTCTATTATTCTATTCTAAACTTAGCTTGAACAAATTATCAGATGTCATTCTTGATTTTGTACTGAGAGTTACCAGCTAGCACTTTTCCTTAGCTCTTCCCCTGAATATGGAAGTAGAACCAAGGGCTAGTCCCATTATTGACTAAAGTAAAGCTGTATCAGCTTACAGATTTCAAATAATATGAAATGGGAAAAGTGACCTGCCATCAAGTTTGAGATGACATGCTGGTGTTCATCAATATGAAACAACTACTCTCAAAAGCATGTCCCTTTCTCATACAATTTTCAGAGGCTGTGGGGTGGCACAAGAATGAGATGTGCTCTCACTTGAAAATTAATTGATAGTTCATTTATGTAATGATTTGACTTTTCTTTTTATGATGCATAGCACCACAGATGATCAGACTGTTTTTTCTAAAATAAATGAAATGTAAAGAATTGTTTCTCTTTTGTTCAGGATGTGACCCATAAAACACAATGTCAAGTTATACATTTTCTGAATATTTGACTTACTGAGCCAAAAAGGTTCACCATCATTGAAGTGGAAGGACATTTATATATTTAATGTTATCCTGTCATTACAGCCAGGATTAAAGAGATATAATTATCAGATTTTCTAGCTCAGGAGTGTAAATAAAATATCTTAAGATGTCCCTATTTTTTACTTCCTTTTTGTCATAGTCCTGCTCATTACAATCAGTAAGATAAGTGAACTACAGAAAAATGTGATAAAGCATGTGTCTGATATCTGGCTGCATGTGCATCAATAATAGAAGCTAGCAAGACTTTCAGAAAGAGTTTAGCTTTCCCACAAATGTTCTCTAGGGAAAGCTTTAAGTATCAGCCAGATTCTAAATTACATTACAAGTTCGTGCAAAAGTGTTCATTTTTCAGGAGGACCTTTGTGGGTTTATTTTGGACAAATACCAAAATGGTCCTCTAAGCATTATGGCTCTTTGAAGGGGCTCTGGGGAAATTAAATTCCCTACAGGGCAGCTATACAGAGATGCTAACTGTTGACGTAAGATTTCCCATGTAATCTTAGTTGTGAAATTGGTTACTGATGCTGGGATCCCCATTTCAGCTGAAAGATGAGGGTTACATTTGGAATCTTTTAATTGTGTTTGAATTTAGTGGAGCTACGCCTGTTCTTGATTAATTCCAACCACTGAAGGATGGAATGGGGAGTGGGAAAGATTTTTTAAATGGATTTAAAAATTAAAAAGCTTCTGGATTCTGGCTATTTAAAAAGATTCCAACTAGAAAAATCTGGATTATTGGAAAGCTTGTAATTATTGTAAAACTTCAGTTTGCCAACTAAAATAAATGTTTGTGTGTGTTTCTGCCTTCAAATCTATCTTGACTCCTGGACAAATCCAGGCAATTTTATTGTCTTCAGAAATAGTTTGATGTTGCCTTCTTTCTAGAGCTGACAGAGGATGACTGGCCCAGCTGTCTTTATGTACAAAGTAAGATTAGAACTCAGTTGTCTACTTCTAGTTTGATGCCTTTATTCCCTACACCAAACTGACATTCACTGACAGACTCCCTGTCTTCTGTATTATCTGTTCGGCTGATTTGATTTTGTGTGGTTGGCACACTCTGGGATCCTTTGATTTAACAATATCATCTTTCAGATCCTGGAAGCACACTTTCTTTGTAACAACATTTGCCCTCTGGAATAAGGTTCCCTTCCGAGATTAAGATAGTTCCTTCTCTTCTGTTGTTGAGAAGAATTTGAAGATCTTATTCTTCACTCTGGTCTTTGGTAAAGGAAAGTGAGGGCTCTTGCTTCATTACATCTGATCATTCACACATGGTCACCTTTTATCTTTTGTTGTACTTTCTTTACTATTATGAGGTATCATTGTGAGTTGGGCAGCATATAAGCTTAATAAATTATTAAATAAGCATTAAGTGGATAGATTCATGATTCTGAATGTTTAATTCATATTCAGCCCTGCTATTAATGTTTTTAAACATTAGGGAATGCACTGCTGACTGATAAACATAAGATATAAAGGCACGTACAATAAGATAATTCCTTCTTCGGGACTTTAAAAAAGCTCCTTTCTTATTCTTGGGGTTCTTATTGCTGAGTGTTTGGAGACATTGATGAATGAATGCCATTTGCATATTGCCTATATTCAGTTTATCATCCATTCCATATTCTTCCCACTTTAAGACATGGAACAATTTTTTATTGCAGGGCAATCTGTTTCCATTTTTATGGAATATGCTTGTTTTGCCAATTTATGCTAAAGGACACATTTTAACTCATTCTTTTAAATAGAAAAAATGAATGCCAGAATTTGGAAAAATGCAAGTACCAGGAATAGCTGTGACCCAACACTGCATTATCTTTAGTTTCCTAATAATTCACAGCCAAATAGAACATTCCTTCAAAAAAAATCTTCTTGCCTAAACAGTCTGTTTCTAAATAAATAGGTCACATATCACATGAATGGATTCATGTTTAGAATTCCTTATATTGGGATGAAAAACAAGTATGGGAACTAATAATTGTCAGGGCTTCTGTACTCCTATAGAAGATCAGACAGCTAGAAAAGATTAATGGCAATTTTTCATATTTTTAAGATCCATCCATAGCATTTATTTAATGTGCTGGCAGAATAAATGAATGATTTATTAAACAGGCATAAAAATATATTGGATGGTGGTAGTATTAGTAGAACTGTAACCCTGACAACTACTGTGTATTAAGCTATCTAGCAGAAGTATAATTTCACAGTAGAACCGAGAAGGAAAAAAAGATTTGTACAATCCAAAAATGGAACCAGAACATAATAGCTCTTAATTTGAAGTCAGTTAAGTCTTATAAAAAAATCAGTTTGTCTGTCAAGGTGCTAGTGATGCTAATACAATAGACTTCCAGAAAGAATTCCACACTTGTTTTTGGAAGCCTTTCTTTATTGTATTGTATAATTCTATAATAACATAATTATTTATTATGGTGTAACACCAACTTTTCTGCATCTTCTGACATATTTAAAATGCAGCAACATTATCACAAAAATATAATATCCCATTTATAAATCAGTTGGAAGTGCTTAATTGTTTACTTCTGGACTTGAAATTACTATTCTAATCTGCATTACTGGTATGGATTTATCAATGCTACAAGAGTCATAGTTACAATGCTCTTTCTAACTCTCTCTTTCTGTTTCTCTTTTTCTTACACACACACACACACACACACACATACGTGTGTGAACTAATAACAAAACATAAATCTTTGGGGTGATTTAGACTGTCACTATCATCTATGTCCAATATGCACAGCAGGTTGAAAAAAATCCAATATGTATGAGATATGTTATAGTTTGTAATGATTTGTATATCTTAGTTAAAATACTATATTTGCTTCTTTTAATCCAGGTTCTATATCAGTTGGAAGTACTTCATTGTTTAAGGCCCTGTCACATAGGCCGATGGATGCAAAACGTTTGTAAAAAGGACACAGCGGACGAGAAAAATGTTCCACCCGTTGTTACCCGCTCTCAAAAGTGCCCTGAATTTGCATAACCAGAGAGGATAACACAGAAAGGAATGGACGGGGGGAGGACGTAGGGCAGATGGAAAGCGGATGCTCCACAGAAGCCTAGCGGATGGAAGCAGATGGGAGCGG
>BHFT01041917.1:0-18767 GCA_004320025.1 Laticauda laticaudata | reverse complement strand
CCTGAGTCCCAGTTGATTGGCTGGGTCTTCTTTTGTTGCCCTGCACAGGAGAACGGAGCTGGAAAGCAGGTTAGTGGAGGGGAGGGAATGGAGATTTTACAGTATCTTTCCCCTGCCACACCCAAGTCATGCCCACCAAGCCAAGCCACGCCCATCAAGCCATGCCCACAGAACTGGAAGTAAAAAACTTTGAAACCCACCAATGGTCCAGCAGCTATAAAAACATACCATGGCAAATCCAGAGAGGAGGGCAGAAGTCCGGCTGGAAGCTTTCAACTTGGCTCGGCTCAGGTATAATTTCCTCCATGAAAGAGCCTGAACAGAGTGATGATTGGAGGTGACCAGCTCTAGATAACTACGACGGACCCAGTCCCGGTAATCCATGCCCTTGCTGGTGGGCTCAGCACAGCAGGTAGAAGACGGAGGGTCTACGGGGACATTTAACTCGGAACTCATGATGAAAATCAAGCTACAGAAATTTTTAAAAATCCAACCATTAGCAACTGTTTATCAATAAAACATAAGCTAGGGTGATCAAACACCTACACAATGTTTTAGGCAAGGAGGATTAGTGTTTCTATAATTACTTTACATATACTAATTTGTATACACACATATACATTCACTGATTGCAAGTGATTAAATAAAAGCATTTATTTAAAGAATTCCCAATACAACCTGCATGAATGTACTGATTAATGCATTTTAATGAAGCACAATCATTTCAGTCACAGGAGGCAGAAAAAAGCAAAACTAAAAACTAAAGTAATGTGGAAGGGAAATATGGAAAAGAGGTCAGTTGGCATGACAATTACAGAATTAAAATCAATACTTAGGAATGGGCTAGGCTGGCAAAGGAAAGTCAATCTGTGTACCCTGAAATGGGAAGCTTCAGAACCAAATGAAAAGGAACTGCTGAAAAAGTATGATGAAAAGAGTACAAGTAAATGGACCCTTGAGGAGAAAGCAAAGCTGACCAATATGTAGTTATTATATTATACCATTAAAATCCTGGTAATTTGAAAAATCAATAATTTTCTGAAAGAAGGTGTCTCTGATGCATGTAGGAGTAGGAATTATCATTAAATTAAAATTTGACTTTTCTGAATATAGCCATTGTTCTCAAAGGCCATTTCTAATTTTGCTCTTTTACAATAGTGTTGTCATTGTTTCTCATTCCTCTTCATAATTAAAATTAGTTAAAATGATGCAATAAAACACTGCATAAAACAATGTAGTTTACAGTTGTTTAAAGTCCTGAGAAGAAAAATGAAACAAAAGGTGAAATTGGACAAGTTAGTTGATAGAAAGTGAAACAATGGATAAAGCGCGTAAGAATATTGCAATTAAGCTAGCTGAATAGCATCCAGGTTGTCCTTAACTTACAGGAGTTAGTTTCGTGACTGTCCAAAATTGCAATGGCACTGAAAAAAGAGAGTTATGAGCATTTTTCACATTTATGACTGTTGCAACATCCCCATGGTCACGTGATTTATGGATGTTTGACAACTGACTCCCATGTATGATGGTTGTCAATGGAAGTTAATAGGGAAGCCAAATTCAGCTAACACCTGTGTTATTAATTTAACAACTGCAGTGATTCACTTAACAAATGTTAAGAAAAGTTGTGAAATGGGGCAAAATTCACTTAACAATTTTTTCACTTAGCAACATAAATTTTGGGCTCAATTTTGGTTGTAAATTGAGAACTACCTGTACAAGTAAAAAGCGCCAATTTTCCCCCCACTTTCCAAGTTGTTTTTACTTCTATTTTTAAAAAATGAGTTATACAACAATCCCCATTACATTCAGCAATGACTGATGTAGCAAAATGTACATTTTGTGCCTTGATTCCTCCTCACCCACTTTAGCTTCTTTCCCAGAAAATAGTGCTTGTTGAAGCTGCTTGATTGATAATTTTTTTTATGTTTGTGTCGTTTAATGCAATACTTATTTCTTCTGTTTTCAAATTTACCTTTTGGTCTGTCTACTTTGTCTACACAAGCATAAAAAGTGATAGATTTGCAGTTCCATTGGCAACAAACAATAGTATATTAAAGTAAATTTAAACAATACACTCATAACTATTGCCTTCAAGTACATTTTTCACTATTATGCACAAAATATAGTTTTATGGTCAAATGAAATAATACACAATATATTTTGTAAAATAATAACTCATAATTCATATTTGTAAAAAGTGCTTAAAAGCAAGTATTGTAAATGTTTCAAGTTCTTTCACCAGAATTTCCTGAAACTTCAATTTTGTTACACGTAAGAAAAATCAAATCAAAACAAATACAAAATGAGAGCCTGAGAAGAAAGAAAAAGATAGAAGATAAACTTGTAACTTCTTCAGGAACCAAAAGATATTTCCAGTTGGAAGAGAGAGAAAAGCAGGTAACAATTTAGTGCAAAACATAAATCCTGTTTTTTTTAGTTCAGGTAGTAATCCAGCCTGATGAATTATTATCTTCACTTAATTAATCAACTTCTCTATTAAACTCTGGCATCGAGTTTGTCACATCCACCTGAACTGATCTGAGATATACAGTATGATGCAACCACAATGTTGCAGAGTTCCTAGGAGGCTTGGGAAGTCAAAATAATTAACTTATTGGCTTAATTTAGGCTTCCCAGGAAATTTGGCAAAGACAATTTTGTAATTTCTTTGAAACTGCAGGATGGGATATTTCCATTAAGGGAAATTCATGCCTCCTTCCATCTCCTGCTTGCTGGGATTTCCCCCAGTCACTTGGGGCTTGGAATCTTGTCTCCATTCCCCAGAGTTTCACCAAAGGGCAGGTTGGTGGCCATTTGTGATTTTAATTCATCCATCTCCATGAAAAGAAATCACATCAGGGAAAGGAGGGGGCCCCAACTGGTTGCTACTCTTTGAAGTCAGGTAATGGGAAGTCAAGCAAAGCAATTCTATTTTATTTTGTCAAGCGATTATAACAGGTATAAGTATAAACTTAGTTATGAATACATGAAATGGATACATATAAGAAAAAAACAAACAAACAACAATAGGACAGGGGCGGTAGGCATATTGATGGACTTATGCATGCTCCCTACAGACCTCTTAGGAAAGGGGTGAGGTCAATAGTNTTGGTGCGGTTTACCTTGAGTTTGTATCTATTGTGTGCTCTTATATTGTTATGGTTGAAGCTGAAGTATTCATTGACGGGTAGTACATTGCAATGTATAATTTTATACATTATACTTAGATCAGACCGAAGGCATCATAGTTCTAGGTTGTCTAGGTCTAGAACTTCAAGTCTGATGGCATAAGGTATTCTGCAACAAGTAGAGGAGTGGAGAACTCTTGTGAAATATTTCTAGACTTTCTCAACTGTATTAATATCAGATAATATCAGATACATAATGCAGGTTCCAGACTGATGCGCTGTATTCAAGTATTGGTCTAGCAAATGTTTTGTATGATCTAGTTGTTAGTGTAATATTACCAGAGAAAAAGCTATGTAGGATTAGGTTAACGACTCTTAATGTTTTTTTGGCTATGTAGTTACAGTAGGCTCTAGCACTTACATCATTAGAGATGAGTATTCCAAGGTCCTTGACAGAGTTTGGATCAACAATGTCTTGACTATTCAGTTTGTATTTTATTTTCTGATATTTTTTTTGCCAATATGTAAGTTATAAGAAGTTATAAGAGAGATAAAGCCAATGGCTATGTGGAATCATCTTTATCTCTTAAACAACATTTTCTACAGATAATACCAAAAGTAATTGAGAGCCAGATGGTATACAAATTTAATAAATAATAATTAGAACAGAAGAATAATTCTGATTCAGCAGACCAAATACAGGTACTCCTCAACTTATGACCAAAAATGAGTCCAACATTTATGTTGCCAAGTGAGAAATTAGTTGAGTTGTGCCTCATTTTACGCCTTTTCTTGCCACCTTTGTTAGTGAATAACTGCAATTGTTAAATTAGTAACACCGTGGGTAAGTGAATCTGGCTTCCCCATTGACTTTGCATTGCAAAAGATGATCATATATCTCTGGTACACTGCAAACCATCATAAATCTGAGTCAGTTGTCAAGCATCCCGAATGTAAATCACATAACCACGGAGATACTGCAACAGTCATAAGTATGAAAAATGGTCATAAGATACTTTTTTTCAGTGCGGTTGTAACTTCATATGGTCACAATGTGAACTGTTGTTAGTCAGGGACTATCTGCATGTCTCTAGAAAAGTATCCGACTGTCCACTGCAACTCTCCAGATATTCCTGGGAGGTCCAAAATCAATTGCTTTCTCACCCAAATGTCACAACAAAGAACTGGTATTCAGTCTTTAAACATGGATTAGATCAGGGGTCTCCAACCTTGGCAACTTTAAGACTTGTGGACTTCATCTTCCAGAATTCCTCAGCAAAGCAAGGCTGGCTGAAGAATTCTGCGAGGTGAAATCCACAAGTCTTAAAGTTGCCAAGGTTCGAGACCCCTGGATTAGATTATCTCTGTGGTCCCTTTCAACTTGATGCTTCCATGAAGCACTTAACTATCATAAGTACAGGCTTATCAATCTCTATCTTGTGCCTCTTCAAAACTTTGACCCTAAAGTAAAAGATTCTTATGTTTAGTGTTTTTCAAAATTTTCCCTGACGGAAAATCTTAAGATCATTTTGCACTGCCATTTAGTACATCTGTAGCTGAGGTGGTATTCAGCAGGTTCTGACCAGTTCTGGAGAACCTATAGCGGAAATTTTGAGTAGTTTGGAGAACTGGCAAATACTACCTCTGACAGGAGATTTCATGGTATCCTTCCCCTGCCACGCCCACGAAGCCATGCCCACAGAACTGGCAGTAAAAAATTTTTAAATCCCACCACTGATCTGTAGAGACTTGACTTACAAACATTTGTTTTGTCATCATTTGTAGTTACAATGGCTACAACTGAGTTTTCACACTTACAACAGTTGTAGCATCCTATGGTCACGTGATGAAATTCAGGCGCTTCACAACTAGCATACATTTATGACAATTCCATTGTCCTAGGGTTCGTGTGAGTGTGATTAACCTAAGCAACCTTCCCAGCCAGCTTCTTACAAGCAAAGTCAACAGGGGAAGCCAGATTCACTTAACAACTGTATGTTAACTGAATCACTTAACTGCAGTGATTCATTTAACAGCTGTGACAAACAGGTCATAAAATGGGTCACAACTGGCTTGCTTAACAGAAAATCTGGGTTCAACTGTACTCATAAGGACTATCTGTAGCTCCAATACTTATTTTGAGAATGTGGAATCTAAACTTTGGTGACCAAATTTCCAAAGTAAAGGGAGAGTTTATGATTAAGTGAAACATGTTTTCTTACCTGGCTTTAGTGATCAGATATAACAACAGTCATGATCTAACACACAAGTGCAACCCTCCCAGTGGTGGGATTCAATTTTTTTACTACTGGTTCTATGGGCATGGCTTGGTAGGCGTGGCAGGGGAAGGATACTGTCAAAATCTCCAGTCAGAGGTGATATTTACCAGTTCTCTGAATTACTCAAAATTCTCCAGAATTTTCTCCAGAATTGGTCAGAACCTGCTGAATACCACCTCTGCAAAAAAAACCCCTCCAATACAGCAATTTTTCTGCTCAGAACTTGACAATCTTTCTTAACCTCCCTGGCTACCTTACCTTTCATCTGATTCTTTGCAGCCGTGTCTTGTTCCTTCTCAACCATACCCTTTTTTCTTTCATGGTTCCTGAGTCACACAGAGCAGCCAAACACATCCAGTTTTGCAAGCCCTACAGGATATAAATGTGGCTCTGAGTGAAATTATGCACTGTTGCATAATTTACTCTAAAAAAATGAAAGTGAGGCAGGAAAGATCCATACAAGAGAAACAGAGACAGCTTATTAAAACTTTAGATTTCTGGGTAAAACTTTCCAGTGTTCTTTTTGTTGCCATTTTACTCCAGCTATGGAAAATCTCAAGTCACTTCGTTATAGGATTCTGGAACAAAGACTATTGAATTGAACTGCCTATAAAAATTTTGCCTCATTGTGTACTGTTGAATATTTAAAAATGTGATGTTGGTCCTAAATATATCAATATTTGACCCAAAGTTTCTAAATTAGTAATTCTCAAAGAAAACAGAGGATGTTAACATTCTCCAGCTGTTTCCTAAAAGAGGGTGGAGAGAAGCAAAAGAAAAAGAAGGAACTTGGTCTCTCCCTCCTTCCTGAGAAAATAAAGACAGAAACCTCTGAAAAACAGCATTTTAGGGAAACAAAACGTACAGTAAAAAGTATAGTTTTTAGTATACAAAATTAAATTGTTCACAATAAATCAATTATTTTTACAGGACAGCCCAGGACTTTAGTAACTTGAAGGATGCACTGCGACTGATTTTGCAGAATATAAAAACGCATTCCCAGAAGGGATGCAAAAAAAAATCCTATCGGCATTCCAACTTAGAATTATGACTCTGTTTTCCCCCTTATTTAAGAGGCCACTGTGCAAGAATAACTTTGTACTCAGTCACAGGCAGAGGTGGTATTCAGCAGGTTCGGACCAGTTCTGGAGAACTGGTACTGGAAATTTTGAGAAGTTTGGAGAACCGGCAAAGACCACCTCTGACTGCCCTGCCAACCCCATCTATTCTCTACCTCCCAAGTCCCAGGTGATCTGCTGGGTCTTCTTTTGTTGCCCTGCATAGGAGAATGGAGCTGGAAAGCAGGTTAGTAGGATTGGGGGGGGAATGGGATTTGCAATGACCTTCCCCCAGGAGTGGGGAGGGAATGGAGTTTTTACAATATCCTTCCCCTGCCACTGCCCACCAAACCATGCCATGCTCACCAAGCCACAGAACCGGTAGTAAAAAAATTGAAAACCACCACTGGTCACAGGCCACTTATAGCAATAGAATAGCAGTTGGACTTATATACTGCTATACAGTGTTTTACAGCTCTAAGCGGTTTCCAGAGTCAGCATATCGTCCCCAACAATCTGGGTCCTCATTTTACTTCATACTCAGAAGGATGGAAGGCTGAGTCAACCTTGAGCCTGGTGGGATTCGAACTGCCAAATTTCAGGCAGCCGGCAGTCAGTCCTCGGCCAGGCATTCATTTATTCAACTAAAGTAAATTTAAAATATTTCATCCAAATAAACCATCTGGTTTGATCTATCTGTACTATCAGAAACCTATCAAATGGGATGTCAGAAATTGTTGTCTTTGGAAATTTCCATTGATTCCAGTGAAAGTACTTGGCATTTGACCACATCTGGATCCAACAGACAATAAAGACAATAATGTCAAATGCTAATATAAAACAGATCCTTGAGGCACCCTTTTGAGTCAGAGCCAGGCTCATTGCAAGCCACTTTTCACTGGCTGATTTGGAGCTTAGCTGCCATTACTACCCAAGCCACTGTTCTGAGTGTGTATCATACCATTCAAACAAGTGACTGGTGTGCCACGATCTTCTGGCAATTTCCAAGGCTGCAAGCACAGTTTCTAGGTCACTTATATACTCTGCTGACTATGATTCTGCATCTTGCTCTTGTGTCACTTTCTCTTCTCATTTTAAACAAAGAGAAATGGAAATCAGCCACAAGGACCGCCTACATTTTACAGCCACACTCACCCAGAATACACAACTATATCTATTAAAGGGCTGGTGTTTGCATTTGCCCAATACATGGCTTAGTATATAGGGAAGCCTAGTTTGCTTTGTTGAAGATTCAAAGAATCGAGTTACAGCAAGCTGGAAAATTCAATAGTTTCCTGTTAGAATATAACCAGCAGCTGCCAACATCTAAGTCAGAAGCTGATGGTTCAGATAGGAAGATATGATGTGGTGCCTTAAAGAAAGCAACAACATACAATGCAAGCAATTCCATTCCCAGAAAGATAGTTTAATAAACTGGGAGCCACAAGAGAAATGGACTTGATTGTAATTTCCCCCTATCTTTCCTCATCTCTAATACCTTCAATCCTTGACTGCTGACCATTTGCCTAATGACAGTTTGAAAAAATAATAGCCTCGGACTTCATGGTCTGGAAAGTACTTCAACTGTCACAAAACACTGCCTTTCCCCCTGTCACATGATCGTAATTTGGATGCTTGACAACTGGCTCGCATGACCTGTGGTCCACAATCATATAATTGCAATTCTTTTTTTGTCAGCTTCTTATTAAAAATGCCACTGAAGAAAGTTAATTTGTACTTAAAGCCATATGAATTGATTAAAGACTGCAAGGTGACTTGACTTACGACTGTAAAAATATTTGTAAAATCAGGTTGGTTCCATGCTGACTCAACTTATCATACAATGACCTGTGACAGAAATTCCAGTCCTTTTTGTGGTTTTAAGTCATAGAGAATCTGTAGTAGTATCAATTATAATGTAACTGACACTATAGTTGTTATCAATTAAAATGCTGCAGAACAGCCAGGCTCGTATGGCAGCCATTGAACACTATATGAATCTCACTCATTAAAACATTATACAAGTATGTTTCTGCAGATTCTGCAGTCTAACAATCCATGAAATGAGATGTCAAGGGGACAGAGATAGTCTTTTTTTAGCATAGTCTTTTTTTTTTTCCGATTGGCTCCAGAATTGAATGGGGGGCTTCCGGTTAGGACCTTTGTGGCTCTTTGACTGTTTAAGATTGCTGACCCCTGCAACTCTGCTGTTAAAAAAAAAATCCAGAGTGTAGCCTACCACGATGATTTCAACATAGTTCTTATAGTATCTATAAGAAATGGATGTTGTAATTCCAGAGAGGCTGATTTGAAAGAACTATTATCTGCACTGCGCAATATATTTTTATTTACTTAATTTGCATGTTATGTTTCAGTTGGAAATGAATACTCAAAGTGTAATTTCGAATTACGGGATTGCTCCGATTCCATACCTGATTAGGTGTCTTGGCACCAAAATGTTTCTGTACCTCTTTGCCCAACTGTGAAGCAGCAGTATCCCTTGAGAAGTCTAGAAGACTCGAGATCCTTTCCAACTTTTATTCTGTTATTCTGTTTGTTTCTCTGAAAAGAAACCCCTCAGTATCTCAAGGGATAATGCTAGCTTTTTTTCCAGAGAAACAAACAGAATAAGGGACCTTGGAGGTCTTCTAGTTCAGTGGTCACCAACCAGTGGGCCGGGGACCACTGGTGGTTTGTGATAAAATTTGGGTGGTCCACAGCAAAAATGGCACCTCCAAAGCAATTAAATCAGTCTACGTGGGAACACAAGCCTTGTGTCACTTGCATTGCAAACAACACGAGATAGTGAGGAGAAGGGGAAAGGATGGAGTGGGGGAACTTGCCCCACTCGCCTCGCCTGACCACCGGCTGCTTCTTTCCACTTCTTTCTTCTGCTTTTGGCTGCAAGGAAAGCAGCAAAAAAGTATTTCTTTCTCTCCCCCAAACTCCACCAGAAATGTGTCTTTGGGATCCTGTAAGGCAGGGTCACCAACCTTTTGGATCTCAGGGACCGTCCCAGGATGGTTTTTTCTACATCCTGATTGGTTGGGAGTCTTGGTCTGTGTTTATTATGCAATATTTTATATTATAGTTTAATATCCTGGGACAACAGTAGGCTAGCCTCAAATTTAAAACCAACGGCTGTGAGAGCCTGACCCACATACGAACTCAATACAGAAGCCTGATGATGCTGAGAATGGCAGATGAGATTCAAGGCTGAAACGTTGGCCACAAACTTTAAAAGCACAACTACAAAGATGTGGGATAATACCCGAAGGAAGCTGAACAGCATACATACACACATAAACGCACACACACACACACCACAGCATGCAATATATAATCACCACATACATACATGATTATCACCCACGCAACCCATTTACTTTATTTAAATTTAATGACAAAGATGTAAATGCTTAATGATAACCAAATAAAACTTTCTGGCTGAGCCTCGCCCCCAGTGGCACAGAAGGGGCGGGCGGGCGAGTCTGCTGCAGCTGAGGGCCCTGGGGCAGCCGCCGTTGGGAAAGGCAGAGGCAGAAGGGGGCTTTGTTCCCCTGGGGGCAGCGCCCCTTGGCTGCCACTCAGGGGCTTCTCAGCCGGCATGTCTGCTGCAGAAGGACTGCCGCGCTTGGCGATTATGGGGGAGGGGAGGGGGAGAAAGTGGGATTCTCCTTTCCAGATCAGATCCCGTGGAGGGAGGATGGAGAAGGCTCGGATCTTGCAGTGCGCCAGGAAAAGCTGGAGGGGGGGGGGCTCTTGCCAGCCTCACCTGGAGACAGGCAAGGAAAGGGGTGTCCCTGGGGACACTTCGCCATCGCTTTAGCACTTCCGCTGCCAAACCCAGTGATGATGATGATGATGATTTGGGGGGAGGGGGGGAGAAGCATCTCTCGCATTCCCAGGGGAGGAAAGGAGACGAAACAAGCTCACTCTTCCACTGAGACCTGCCAAACGCCATCTGCCGTGTTCCAGGAACTTCCTCGGAATCACCAAAACGCTCCACGTGCCAGTTGCCGTGCCCCGCTCGGGTCCCCGAGTTGCGCGCTCGCAAGCACCCGGCGGCGCGGCGGCGGGGGCCGGCAACCCCAGTGCCTCCTCCCCAGCCGCCCGCTGTCAGCCCTTCCCCTTGGGCTCCTCCAGCTTCGAATTGGCCCCCCGGCTCTCGTCGCTCTCTCTTGTCCTCGCCACGTGGAGGCAGGAAAGGGAAGGGAGACGGGCGCCCCGGAGCAGCGCGCAGGGGCAGCCGCTCCCGTTTCCCAGCTCCCCCACGCCGGGCTCGGAAACGCAAGGCGGAGCCGCCCGCAGCGGCAGCGCCCGAGTTGCTTTTGGGCTTCTCCGCGACTGGCCGCCGCCGCCTCCTCCTTCCTCGAGCGCCACTTCCTTCCCCTGGGGAGGCTTGAGGCAAAACTCAGGGCGCGACGCGCTGCGGTGGGCTCCCTCTCCTTTCCTGCCTGCACGGGGGCGGGGCGGGGGTGGGGGGAGGAAAGAGAGGGAGGGCCGGAGCAATTAAAGCGGAGAAACTATGGGGGAGAGCTGACAGCGGGCGCGGGGGGGGGGGGAAGGGAGGGAAACTCTGGGTTGCACCAGCGCAGGGTGGCCGGGAGCTTGTTGGCCCCTGCATCTCAAGGGCT
Organism: Laticauda laticaudata; assembly: GCA_004320025.1. NCBI lineage: Eukaryota > Metazoa > Chordata > Lepidosauria > Squamata > Elapidae > Laticauda > Laticauda laticaudata. The sequence continues at coordinate 7,662 of BHFT01041917.1, read as the reverse complement.
AAACTCCGGGGCCTGAGGAGAGCCGGGAGGCGCAAGAACTGCGGGGGCCCCAAGATTAATTGCTTTGGGGGGGTTTTTTTTTTTCATTTCTTCTGCGGCCTTACACAAATTGCGGCCACCAGTTGGCTGCTGTAGGCGGCAAAGTTTTTGGCGGAATTTGTGTCAGAGAAAGAAAGAAAGACTTCTGCTGCCTCTGCTGCTTTCCTTGCATGAAGCCAAAAGTCTCTCTCTCTCTCTTTCCCTGAGACCAGAGCTGGAGACGGTATTCTGCAATCCCAAATAAAGAACGATTGATCGGTAGGAAAATGGGGTGGGGAATTTTCCTGCAGACTTTTGGGGGGATTTTCCCAGAGTCTCTGGTCCGTGGGATTTAAAATTATGAGTTTGGTGGTCCCTGAGGTCCAAAAGATTTGCGACCCCTGTTCTAGTTCAACTCCCCACAGCCCAAGGAGGAAACCTTATACCATTTCAGACAAGGTGTTGTCCAATCTCTTCTTAAAGTATCCGAAGCACAGCATAACACAATGTGATGTTTTTACATTTTATAATGGGATCCTCTCAACTGACAAGAAGCCCAGTAAAAGAATCATCAGTCTATCATTTAAGGATGCCACTAAACTGATTTAACATGCACATATATTTGGAGGAATTAGATGCGAATAACAAACCTTCAATTGTATTAGTAATACTGACTTATCCCCTAGCTTCTTGTCTTTAAAGATTAGACCAATCATTAACTTTATCTCTTCTTTCAGGAGCAATTCAAAAAATACTGTTATAATCTAGCTTAATTCTTTATAGACCAGGTCCAATCTGTAACCACAGGACATGTTCTTCCCAACACCTTTAGTGGGAGGCCTTTAGACTCTTTCCAAAATTTAAAATTTCAACATGATTGAAAAGAGGGGTTCATAAATACATGAAAATAAATTATTTATTGCATGTAACTGATTTTATATAAATTAAATTTAAGGTCAATTAAATACACCAGTCTTCTACATCAACAATCTAAGTCAATATTCACCACTATCCTGTGCAACAATCTCTCTATCTTGGTCTTGCCCACACATTAGAGATAGGCAAGCTTGCCCCAAACAGATTATACACACTTGTCTTAAAATTATTACAACTCAGATAATTGAGATTCTGCTTATAGGCTGCATTAATAATCAAATCCAATAACATTGGCAGTAATTCTTGAACCATAATTATATTGATTGGAAACATCCTTTCCTCTTTATCCCCTTTCCCACCAAGCAGAGGTTTTAAATCTTTGTGAGAAAGAAAAGAGATTGAGAAGCCAATCATTTCTTCTGAACTGCAAAATGACTTGCAATAAGACAGATTCCTGCATGCTTAATCACACTTGGCCAATAAATAAAAAAATCATTCATTCATTTATTCATTCATTCAATAATGGCTGAATGAGATACTGAGAATGTAGTTGTTGCTGTAGGTTTCTGGCTTCATGAGTTTTGCCTGGGAGAGACCATTTCATTCTGCCACAAGTCATGTCAACAAGGCTTTTTAGAGACAGGGAAACATTTTGGGAACACCAAAGCACTTGAAGCTGAGTACTGTATGGTTGTAGTTGGTATCTCTGCTTTAAAGGCAGAAGGGGAATATGGTGGAAAGGTTCAACAAGCGACAAAGAATGGAAGAAAACTTCTTCATTACCCAACCTTTCCCAGTTGCGGAATTCTGGGAATTGGGAGTCCACATATCTCAATCCTGCCAAACAGATGGTGCTGTGCTATCATTTCCTCAAAGTAAATTTTCTCTAACACACTTCCAATTTGCACAATTATTGAAAAGAAGGAAGGGGGAGACTAAAAGGTGGCATTTATCCAAGGATATTCAGTGGGTTTTTATCTGAAAGCATTTACTATCACATGTGAGAAAGCTTTTCCCTCTCCTGTTTCACACTTGCCATCGGAGACCAGTTTCTTTTTTATTTCAGAGCAAATGTTGAGGGCTATTTGTTTCATTTCTCTGGCCACCCAATTCCACCAAATGATTCTGGGTGGTTTACAATTCTAAAAATTATAAAACAAGTAACAAGGTACACGTACTTTGCTACAAAACTATGTGGTTGGGCTTAGTTTTTGGGGAGAAAAATAAGGGGAAAAAAATCTGCCTCTGCCAACCAGCGTATTCATCTAGCTAGCATTCTTCTCAGTGTGTGTGAGAGTGTGTTGATCGGCATGCTTCGGAAGCTGAAATTTGTGATGTGAGCAAGGGAGCCTGGGTATGGCTAGCTCAACTGTTCCGTACTACAATGCTTGGTGCTATGAAACCTAAAATTGAAACTTCGGTCTTGCTTGTGTTTTTGCATTTGGGAAAAGGATTCTTTTCAGGTGGGGAGGCAGGAGTAGATACTTCTTAGGCATCAGAGCGTTGTTAATATAATCATACAATTATACCAAAGCTCTGGTGGTTATTATTGAAATCTTTTTTTAATATATGTGTGTGTGTAGTGTGTGTGTGTGTGGTTTAAGCGTCTCGCGAGGGTACTAGCATTTGTGTCTGTTAGCTTCCTTCGGGTTATTATCCCACGTCATTGTAGTTGCTGTTAAAGTATGTAGCAATTGTTTCAGCAAGAGTCGTCATCTAGCATCATCATCAGGCTTCTGTGCTGGATGTGTGAGACACACATCCACAAGAAGCTGATCGATGGGCAGATGAGATTCTGCTGAAACATTGCTACCAACTTTACAGAACTACAATGACGTGGGGATAATTACCGAATGGAAGCCTAAACAGCAACATAATGTAAATGACCCGCCGAAAGCTTTAAAAAATCTATATATTATACTTATGTATATGATGTATATGTGTATTAGTCGTATATATATGAATGTGTGTATGTATATTGTGGTGTATGTATATCTAGTATGTGTATGTATTATATATGTATGTATATATGTGTATGTAATTATATATAAATATATATGTTTTTGAGGTTTTCGCGAGTATTTTGTATGTGGCTCTTTTGTTATTCGGGTTTTCTCCCGCGTGGATTGGAGATTCTAGGGCAACGCTTGATGAAGTCACATATCATCATCTTACAGGGCTATGATTTACCATTCAGCCTCTGTGCTTTCGAGAAGTATGTGAGCTTGCAGTGCTTCTTCTTTTAACTGCTAGTGGGGGTGTGACTGAGTGGTGGGGGTTTGGCTGTGTTCTGATTGGGTAGGCGGTTTGGCTGTTTCTGATTGGCTGGGGGTGTGTTCTGCTTAGGTGGGGCTGGCTGGATGCTCAGGTTCTCTAGTTTGCTGAGCGGATTTGAGCTGCTGAGCTGTGATCTTGTTTGGCTTCGTGGTTCGTGCGTCGTTCATGGCCACATCTTCATGGTGGGTGTCAGTTTGCTTCTTGTATGGGTCAAGTAGGTGGTGTTGACATAGTGGCGTAGTTGGTGCAGTGCAGTTGGGCTTCTGGTTCGTCGGTCCGGTCTCCTCTTCTGATGTTGGGTGTGAGTCTTTTTTCTAGCACTGGCATAGTGTGGATGGTAGCATCTTGTGTGGCACTTGTGGGTGTGGTGTTTGGTGTATCTTTGTTAGGTACTCGTTTATTAATGAGGGCAGTTCCAAATGGTTGTAGGCGGCCAGTATCATCTCTTTATTCATGCTGTGTGGGCGTTTTTCTCATCTCTATGCTTCTCTGATTATTCTGTTGATATGACAGTGTATCGGTCTTTGGCGATGTCTCTGCGTATTTTTAAGTCAAACTTTCATGAGCTCCTGTGGCTTTGAGGTTGTTGGGGTTTTGAAACCAGGGGGAAGAGGTCATCTTCTTTTTGATTGGTTTTGTTGTACTTTAATGCGCTGCACTAATCTTCTTTACGAATATATCTATATATATTCATCTCCCTATCGGGTATTATTCCCACGTCATTGTAGATGCTTTTTAAAGTTGTCCCAGCCAACGTCTTACAGGCAGAAATCTCATCTGCCATCAATCAGGCTTCTGTTATTGAGTTCGTTATGTTGGGGTCAGGGCTATCACAGCCATTAGTTTTAAATTTGAGGCTAGCCTACTGTTGTCCCAGGGCATATAAACTATAATCGATGTATCTTAGCCACAGTATTGGGTTTGTGGGTGTCATTAGCCAGGGCTCTGGATTCAAATTCTTCCATGACAGGTCACCTCCTCACTAGTCAACACAGGTTGAAAACCACACAGGTCCATAACCATCCAAACTTCGCATGCGCCACAAAAACCCTGCCACTATTAAGAAAACCCCAGCCACAGAATCATCAGAGAGAAGCCATAGAGATTGAAAAGACTTGAAAGCAATGAATAGAAGAGATGACTTCCACCAGACTGTCAATCATTTGGGAACGCCTGCACTCTCAAATAGAAAGATCTCTACTACCACAAGCCAGGCCAAACACCTTGCGGCACAAACAACTCCCTTGATACCTCCAGCTTCAAACTCCCCCAGCAGGCCACCCAGATGAAACCTAGCTTGCCTAATACCGTTTTTTCTCATTATAATAAGGCCGGGTCTTTATTTTTTTTTTTGAGCCCCCCAAAAAAATGGCATAGGCCGCCTTTTCAGGCGGTGACTTAATTCCCCCCCCCTTGCATCTTTGGGTGGCGGCGCGGGTGATGCTTGGATGTTGACCTCGGCGTTTGGTGGCGGCATTTTTGTGTCGGGTCAATTGCAGGCAGTTCCATATCCGGGTGTGCCCAACAAAAGTACTTCCGAATGGGCAAAGCCCCCCACCATTCCCCCCCATTTCGTATTTAATATAGGCCTTAATTTGGGGGAAGGCTTAATTTCATGATGATAAAACATGCTGGGACCTTTCCTATTGGGGAGGCCGTATTGTTGAGAAACAGGGTAGATGATAGCTGCTCCTTTTACTCGAAGGCCAAGCGCTCAATAACAGGAAACACAGTGTCTTCCCAGCAATCAAAGCACAAAAACAGACAGAAGAAATCAGAAACCCAATCGAAACAAATTCCAAGAGAGCAATAAACACTAGACCAAGACTCCCAACCAATCAGGATTTAAAAAAAACCATTCCTGGGACAGCAAGTAGGCTAGCCTCAAATTTTAAAACTAACGCTGTGATAGCCTGACCCACATACGAAACTCATACAGGAAGCCTGATGATGGCAGATTGAGTTCTACTGAAACATTGCCTACAAAACTTTAAAAGCATACAATGACGTGGGAATAATACCCGAAGGAAGCTGAAACCAGCATTACATTTAAGTTTACCGCGAAAACTTAAAATAACAAATATTATATATATATATTTTCTGAGGTTTTCGCGGGTATTTTCTTTGTGGATCTATGTTATTTGGGTTTTCTCCCGCGTAAAAATTGAAGTATCTTAAGCAACGTGTTCATTGAAGTCTCATTCATCATCTTCAGGCTTGTTTCTTTGGCTCTGTGCTTCTCAGAGTAAGCCTGGATACTTCCAATTTTACGCGGGAGAAAACCCGAATAACCATAGATCCATATATATAAACATCAAAACGATAAAAAATATCCACAAAATAAATAAACAGCAGCTGTGAATAGTAAAGTCAAATAACAGGGCCCATAATGCTTTCCAAGCCCCAGGCCCTGGTACATGGCCACGTTATTTCAACGTTGGGAACCTCCGAAGGGAGAATATTCCATTAGGCAGGGGCTACAGCAGAAAAAAGCCATTTTCTAATTCCTATCAGTCAACACTCTGGTTAACAGGATCTGCAGCATACCCAATCCGTTGGACTGGATTGAACAGATAGAATTCTTGGAAAAACCCTTCCAGTAATCCATCAGCTTTGGTTCCAGATTCCTGCCTCCAATACCAGTCTTATTCTAATGTCTTCATAGGATGCTTCCCATGTGCAGGATTATTTTTGTTTTGACACAATTCATTTATTCAGATGAGGCAACTACTCCAGGATTTACATAGCTGGACTGCAAATAGCTGGCCATTAGGTGACCAAGAAGAGAATTCTGCATCATTTTGCCACCATCGTGTACCCCCACTGAAATTTTGTGAGTACACACCCCTCCATGCAAATACATTTGTTTATTCTAGTGCCTCACTCCTGATAATACTATGTGGACAATCCAGAAAAGAAATCAATAGATCATCAACCACATCAACCCCAAGTTCTTTTTCAAGGCACAAATGCATCCTGCTCTGGACACATTATGTGAAAAGGCTCCAATGCTGAGAAAGGTGGAAAAAAAGAGAATAATAAGACCAGCAGCAACTTGGGTGGACTCAGTTATAATGATAATGAGTGCACCATTGGGAGACTTGAAAGACCAGGTTAGGAAAGACTGTCATGGAGAAAATCTATCTATGCGGGTCGCCAGAAGTCACCATGGACGATGGCACATAATCAATCTCAAACAAAGCACTTTTTTTCTTCCTAGGTATATACACCAATCAATATGCTGCCCACATATAGCTATGGAAATTACTCCAATACACAGATGCAAATAATCAAGTAACAAATAGATTCTTGTCTTTCCACCTTTCTCTGATGGAGTTATTGTGATTAATATTACCTTCTGCTTTTAGCTTTCTCTTCCTGTGTTGTAAATTCTTGCATTGGACTCCTTATCCTGTCGATACCAGAGCACTTCTGGGTGGGGCATCTTGCTGTGTGTGCAAACGTTTTCACAACATGCTGATTTCATGCAGAGAATATGATGTTCCTTACAACTTAATGATCAAGCATGCTAAGTCTGTACTGACCTGCCTAAGAATAAATCTCAAAAAGCAATTTTCTCACTTTTATGCCATCCAAAAACCAGCAAACAAGAAAACAAAATAAGAGAGGGAGAGACAGAGAGAGAATATTTAATGCAATGCTTATATTTTGAAGTTGAATTGGAAGACAAATAATACATACTGAGCAAAAGGTATAGAAAAAATATGCATAGACACACATATACGCACACATATTCCATATACTTCTGCCAGAAAATATATTCTTTTCCATTAAAACTGCAGCACTTTTCCCCAATCTGGATTGGATAACTACTCCATCCTCCCTTAGCAGCTAATATCACCCTATATATTTTATCAGAAACCTTTTGGGGGGAGCCTGATCCAGCTAAAACAAGATTTTTTTAGAGATTTCAGCAGAAAATGTCTGAGTATCTCATCTGGAGTATTAAACACCTACTGAAATCCATAATTCTTAAACAGAGCTCACATCTACATTGTGTTGGCCTGATCTGAGAATTTCCAAGCACACACGTGCGCACCTACCCCATCTTTTAAAGAGCTACAGCTGTATTTGCACAATATGTTAAGCTTGCTTGATGTAAACTTTTGTTAAGTTCTCTGTACTTTAATATGTTCTGTTATCTACAGTCTAGTTGTCTTCCGCAATTAGTTAATTGTCTTCAGCATACTGTGAAAATGCCTTTACTTATAAACAAATTGTGGAAGCAGTGACTTGAAAATTATTCCCAGAAAGCAGCAGGCAAGACAACTTTAAAAGCACAACTATAATGACGTGGGAAAATACCCGAAGGAAGCTGAACAGCACACATGTAAGTACCCACGAAAACTTAAAAAAACATATATATATGTATGTATATATATTTTAAAGTTTTCGCAGGTACTTACATGTTTGCTGTTCAGCTTCCTTCAAGTATTATCCCACGTCATTGTAGTACTTTTAAAGTTGTAG
>BHFT01041914.1:0-16663 GCA_004320025.1 Laticauda laticaudata | reverse complement strand
TTACTATATTATTTGTTTTTTTAAGTTTTCGCGTGGAGTACTTACATGGAATGCAGTCAGCTTCTTTGGGTATTATCCCACGTCACTGTAGTGCTTTTAAATTGTAGCAACGTTTTTCTAATGAACTCAATACAGAAGGCCTGATGATGGCAGATGGATTCTGCTGAAATGTCTTCCACAACTTTAACAGAACTACAATGATGTTATAATACGCGACAGGAAGCTGAACAGCACACATGTTAAAGTATCTGCAAAACTTTAAAAACACACAGCATACTGTATTTATATATAATATGGTCTTTGGTTATTCGGGTTTTCTCCCGACGTTACGAATTGGAAGTATTAGGCAACGGTGTAAGTGACAGTCTCCATTCATCATCTTCAGGCTTGCTTCTTCAGCTCTTGCTGCTTCTCAGAGTAATGTGAGTTTGCAGTGCTTCTTCCTTTTAACTGCTAGTGGGGTGTGACTTGATGGGTGGGGGTTTGACTGTGTTCTGATTGTAGGGGGGTTGGCTGGTTCTGATTGGCTGGGGTTGTGTTCATGCTTAGGTGGGGCCTGGCTGTGCTCAGGTTAGTTTAAGTTTGCTGGGGGATTTGAGCTGGAGCTGTGATCGTTGTTGTTTGGCTTCGTGTTGTGGTCGTGCCACATCTTCATGTGGGTGTCAGTTTGCTTCTTGTATGGTCAGATGGGTTTGAAAGTGGGTGTGTGTTTGCAGCCGCGTATGGCTTCTGGTTCGTGTCGTGTCTCCTCTTCGTGTGGGTGTGATCTTTTTCTGCGTGGAAGCGTTGTGGTAGGCATCTTGTTTGGCACTGTGGGTGTGTCTGGTATTCTTCATGTTAGGTACTCGTTTATTAATCAGGCAGGTTTCCCCAAATGGTTGGTAAGGCGGGAGGTATCATCTCATTTATCATGCGGTGTGGGCAGTTTTCTATCTCTATGGCTTCTCTGACTTATTCTGTTGTTGACAGTGTTCGTTTTGCGCATGTTTTGGGTCATTTTTTTAAGTCAATTGTCATGTTCCTGTGGCTTTGAGGTGTTGGCACCAGGGAGAGGTCAGTTCTTTCTTTTTGATTGAGTTCTTGTGTTCTTCACTGCGTGCACTGAATTCTTGCTGTTAGTTTGTTCCTATGTATGTGTGGGGCATGGCAGTGCAAGACTTTCATATACTCCTTGGTTTTCTAACTCGATTTTCTTGGGTTGTCTTAGGATGTGGATATTTTCTGTTTGTGCAGAATGCTTCTGTTTTAAGTTGTGTTTATGGGGATCTTGGCTGATTCTTATATGTAGTGCCTTTTATATATGGGAGGAGAGCTTTGCCATTTCTCTTGTGTTCCTCTGTCTTGCTTTTGGTTGGGGTTTCTTTTTGGATTACAGGTGGGTAATTTCTTTTTTGGGAATTCCATTGCTTGTAAGTACATTAGTGAGAGTGTGTAGTTTCGGTTTTTTAAGGTGTTGTTCATCGCTAACATTTTGATTCTGGAGCATGAGTGTCTTGGGCTACGGAATTGATCTGTGCTGGTGTGGTGGTGTGAGAGTGCATGTAGGATAGGGCTTTGTATGTGTTTTCTTTCTGAGTAGATGTATGTGTCCTTAGGGGACCATTGGATTTTTTTGTATAAAGACATTCTAGGAAGGAAGTGATTGTTGGCTTCTGTTTCCATAGTGAATTGTATTTTGGGTGTCGGCTGTTTGAGGTGTGTGAGGAAGTGTTCAGCTTTTTCTTTCCCGTGTTGGCCAGATTATGAAGGTAGTATCTACGTATCTGAGCAGAGTTTGGGTTGTGATCATATTTTTCTAGAGCTTTGGTTTCAGAAAGAGTCCATGCAGAGGTTGCGATGACAGTTGAGAGGGTGATCCCATGGGTGCTCCTTCTATTTGTTTTATTTTTGGACCATTGTAGGTGAAGTATGTATTGGATAGCCATTGGTTGTGTTGGTAAATGCTAGGACTGTACTTGGGGGGTCTGTATTTGTTTTGGATGGCTGTTCCAAGGCTTCTTTTATATGCACTTGGGTGAAAGAGGGATATGACATCGAAGCTCACTAGTAGGTCGCTGGGCTTGTAAGTTTTGTTCTCTTTATTGATCTAATGAACTGGAAGGAGTTCCTTACCTGTGAGTTGATGATTCTGCATAGGGTCTGTACTTGTTTGGCGAGAAATTTGGCTAAGTTTATGTAGAGGTGAGCCTATGGAGCTGACTTTGTCGTAGTGGGTTCCTTCTTTGTGTATCTTGGGGAGACCATACAGTTTAGGGCATCGGGATGATTTTTCTCTGGTATGATTCCCTGTTCTGATTTCTTCGCTGGGATGGGGGAGGCTTTTTATTTGGATCTTGGCTGGTTTGTTCTAAGGTGAGGTGGTAGGCGGTCCAGTGTTGGGTTTGTATTGGGGTCTTGGCAGTAGGTGGTAACTTTGGTTTGCTGGTAGTCGTGACTTCCTTTGGGTATTATCCCACGTCATTTGTATGCTTTGAAAGTTTGTAGCAACGTTTCAACGAATCTCATCTGCCATCATCAGGCTTCTGTATGAGTTTGTATATATATAATACCCAAAGGAAGCTGAAATCAGTAAGATACTACACAGGCATCACATTCAAGACTGCCTTCCAAACAGGACAAAAACAATAGCAGCCATCCTAAAACCCCAAAAGACAAATGACTTAGAAAAACCAAGGCATATACGAAGTTCACCTGTTGGCATTCAGCCTTCGCCACACTTTACATGGCAGACCAAAGAAGAATAAGTAGCCCTCCTAGTTGAACACAAAAATGCAGTTAAAAAAAGCGTGGGAGCACAACCATTCCTTCACTAGTCCAAACACATGAAAACCAACACGGTCACAACATCAACTTTCAATGGCACAAACCTAGCCACTTATAGGAAAACTCCAGCCACAGAATCATCAGAGAAGCCATAGAGATTGAAAAAGAACTTTGAAGGCATGAAGAGAAAGAGATGATCCACCAAGACTGTCAAATATTTGGAAGCCTGCACTCTCAAATAAGAAGATCTCCACACCACAAGCAGGCAAAACAACGCTGAGCAACAAACAGACTTCCCTCTGATACCTCCAGCTCAAATACAACACCAAACCAGGCACCCAGATGAAACCGTAGCTTCCTCATAGATAATAGCCGGTCCTTTGCACATGAAGCCAAGCTGCACTGAAAGCCTCCACACACAAGGAACGGAGTGTTTGCCACCAATCAAAACCACAAAACAGACCAGGAAGAAACCAGCAACACCAATCAAATCAAACTCCAAGTCCACGTGAACACCAGACCAAGACTCCCAGCCAATCAGGATAGGCAGCCTCGAAATTTTGAAACCAAAGGCTGTGAGACCCAATCCATCATGAAGCCTGATGATTGCAGATGAGAGTCTGCTGAAACGTTTCTACAATCTTTAAAAGCACTACAATGACTGGGACTAGACCCGGAAGGAAGCTGAACGAGCACACATGGTAAGTACCCGCGAAAGCTTAAAAAAAATTTAAAAAATTATAATAATTATAATATATATATATTATATATAATATATAATATATATATATATATATAGAGAGAGAGAGAGAGAGAGAGAGAGAGAGAGAGAGAGAGTAAGTACCTGAGCTAACTTTCTGAGGGCATAATTATATGAACTGGGAAAAAAATGAAAGGAAGAGTTATCAGCCCAATTAATAAATTAGAGCCTAAGGGTGCTTTTAAAAAGTCAGTGATGATCCAGTGAAAATATGGAATTCCTCTAACATTAATATTTGTCCTTAGTCTGAAAAACACCTGTGTAATCTCAATTTTTTAAAAAAGAAAGTCAGGATGTAATATAGAAATTTCTAAGCAAGCTATCTTAATATTAATTAAAACTAAAATGGTAAAAAGTATTGTTAAAAATAAATTAATCAAAGAGAAAAAATAGTTTTTCCTAAAAGGAAAACTTCAATAGATAAATATTACTCGCTACCTACACTTTTATAGGTATCAGCAGATACATAGATCAGATGATGTCAACATACATTGTATGTATGAATGTTCCTTAAGGCAGTGTCAGTGTCCACAGCACTGGTTTAAAAAAAGACATTCATAAAAATGGGTGGAGCTTCATTCACACTGTTGCAGCTACCATTCTGAGAAAATGGAATTTAAAAAGTCACATAAATGATCCAAATACCACCTATTTATTAATAGGCTGACAGTGACCGATCAGGACAAATATCATAGTGGATAACGTATTGAAAAGATTGAAAAGTTTGCAGCTGTTCCAAAAAAGTAAAATTGAAATAATTAAAAATGATTTAAATACAGTACTGTCAATATATAACAATATCTGGCTGTTATAATTAGACTAAACGCACACACACACAGATAAATGGCAGAGAAAAGCAACATAAAACTTCACTACTCTATAATACTCCAAATCTACTAGAACGTTACACTGAATCCTTCCCTCTTACAATTACCAGAATTTGTGTCAATTTTCATAGTAACTAAAGGTGGCAAAGGAATTACAGGAGTTGTTGTGGCAACTGTATTTCTAAAATTACCAGTCATTTGGAGGGAAAATATTTTCTCTGATTTTTCTATTTCTTTATTAAAAGGCAACATAGGAACTTCATTCTCTGGCTTGCACCATTTCTTCATTTTGTAGTTGTTCAGCTATGGAGGCATTGACGCAATTCTATGGCGTGCTGAAAAAAAAGATGCTCAGGGGAGAATAATAGACAATTAGTAATCCTGTCCATTTCAAAACAAAGGAAGGGGGAAAGAAACAAAATGAATTCAAGGGAACAACGTGCTATTTTCCTGTGACATCATCTGAGATTTTTCTGAGGAAAAGAAGATAATTACAATTTGAGATAAATGAAGGTTAATCTGCAAAAAGATGCTGTCACTTCCCTATCTGGTAGTAAGAATACATAAGGGTTATAGACCCTCACTATTTCCATCAACCCTGAACTTTTTTTCTTCAGTACACAATTTCTCTCTGTTTTCCAGGATCTCTGTAAGAAACATATAACTTACAATGATTACTAAAATAACCTCTTGCTGCCTCATTATTGCCTTCATACCCAGATATTGTTATCACCATTTTTAATTAATTACAATAATTGTATTGTCCGAATATGTGTTTTCTTAATATTTTTTGCAAGCTATACTTAAACTTAGCAGAAGCATGCACATGAATCTCCATGAGGAACAAAATGAAACATGGCAGCAAGAAATGGAAAAAATTGCCATAGTTGTCAGAATTTCTAACTTTTTAAAATAAATTTTATTGGGGTATAAAATACAAAAGAGAATTTAAATAGTGGGAAAAAGGGGGAGGGGAAAGGGAAGAGAAAAAAAAGTTTCGGATAATGGGAGAAAAAGAAAGAAAAGCATTTGATTCCAAGTGTTTACTGCAGGAGAATAGGATAATAATATTACAGCCTCATCTTTTTACATTTACATGCTAATACATACTAACCATTAAGAAGAACTTAAGTTACATTGGCTGACATTTTTTACCCATCTAACTGGCAGCTTCTTCTCTATTGACTTTTCTTTGGCAGATAAATCTGATTGTTTTCAAGTTCCACCAATAACTTTTTGTACTGAGTAAAAAGATCCAGCAGCACCACCTTCTCTTCAACATAGTTCTTTGGGTAGTTTCCAAATATTTTTTTTTTGCCAATCTTTCCTCTTGCCCACAAAGTAATCCATTTAAGATTTACCAGCCAAGAGTGGTTTTGGTATAGCAAAACCAGTTTCAACAGACAATTGTTGTCTGTCCATTTCAGCTATCATCTCATTTTCAATTTTATCTTCTCCAAGCTTTTGCATCCCAGAATCCTCTCTGATTATGTTTAATACTCCATTTTTAATGCCAGCATACCATTTGATACGCATATCAGCTGCCTACAACCTCTTTTTGCATATGTGAGTTTCCTTCTGAGAATCTAAACAAATTATTATTCTCAGCTCCAAATCAATGAATGGAATGCAAACTGTTTTGTCTGGGTGACTGCATGGATGCATGGGTAGATAAAGGGCAGCAAGATGCTGTGGTGGGGAATAGTCTCATAACAGTCATGGTCATCTCCATCAGGACATCTGGAAACTTAAAATCATGGATAACTAATTTAGGAAGGTAAAAAGTCATGGATACCAAGTACCTGAGCTTTACATTAATTTAGGCAGTGAAAAAACTGCCTGACCAGTTCATGATTTACAAAGCCAGTTTTTTCAAGTATTTGTAACAAAATATTTCTGGCTTCTCAAAAGGGTTAGATTCCCAAAATATTAGATTTAGATTGAAAAAACCATAGAATTCTGTTCAAATGGTTGTAAAAATTAAGAAATGAGTTGTCAAAGACTATAATCACAATAATTTGTGTAGGCTTATGTACAAAATATTTCCAGCACATTGTAATTTTAACCATTATGAATCAATTTTCCAAAGTGGTAATGAGTAATCAAAAGTTGGTTTTGGTAAATAGCTTGTTTGACACATTTATGAAGTAAGGCCAGTGGTGATTTACATTTAGATTTAGACAATAATGAAGCAATTACACTTTTTATATATCCATCCATTCCATATCACTTTGGCAACATTGATCCATTAGCAGCTGTACTTTTTTTTTACTATTACTTTTTATTTAGTTTCAGCAGTTTGTTATGTCCCACATTTGACAGTGATAGGCGGTTGAAATGCTCACCTTTTTCCTCTGCACCTCTTGGAATAGCCCTGAACAGATATGTACATATTTCCTAAAGCTGTACTAGTTTAGAATGTAGTAAAATTTTGCATGGTGCAATCGACCCTCATATTTTTTTAAAAATAGCTACAAAATATACTATAGCAGGATGATCTTTCCCTCTTGCATTGCTCTGACCAATGGAACTGATAGGTTGACACTTCCAGTGACTTGGGAAAAAGGCAAGAGTTGAGTGAAGCTTTGGGAATTCACTGCATCAAGGTGTACCAATAAGTGGAATGTTTGAAGCAGAAGTTCCCCAGTGACAGTCAATGAAGTGAAGAAAAAATGGAACAGTAGCGAATCACCATTTCAAGAAGCTCTCAACATCTTGGATGGTTGGTCTCCAGTCAGCCATTGTCACTTTGCTTTTATCTTTCCCAATGGGAGCATCTCATAGTGAACCAGAGTTTCTTGGTTTCAAAGTATTGGTGCACCTTGATATGGTAATTCCTTAAGTTGTCCTTTTCCTACTTCTTATTGGGAAAAGTGAGGCCAACCAAACTGTGTAATTGTTGAGCTTCAAAGCAGTCCAGCCAGGAAAGCAAAACCATGAACTCTAATACTTCCTTTATTGTGAGGTTATAGTGACAGAATCTTATAAGTCTGAAAGCAGTCCCCCCTTCTGCTTTCACTTTCCAGAGAACTAGAAAAGGTCCTTTCTGGGATATTCTCTCTATTTCCATCCCACTTTGGGAGTCATATTTCATTTATTGGACTATTATCTAGGCTTTGGCTCTGGCTCCCAAGGCTATTCTTACACATTGGGAATAAATTGTACCAAAGGAGGCTTGACCCTAAAGTTTCTGAACATGCCCTTAGCTACCTTGAGCTTAGATTTGATCACTCATGGTTGTCAAAAAAATGTCCTAAATGTTAGTCCAGACCTTATGTGATGATCCAGGCATGACATACAGTCAGATAAGCAATAAGAGTCTCTTTATTCTCTCCAACTTTGCCCCAATGTCCAGGTTACCTTCTGGCTGGAGAAAAACATTCCCAGAAACAGCCTTTGACTGCAGAAAATTAGGTCCAAAACATGAGCAACAGAAACTCTAACTTAAAGTCCAAACAAACAAAACTGAAGTAAATAGTTTGGCAGGGCAGAAGCAAGAATCTCAGGCTGGAAGGTATGGCAAAACTCAAATGGTTGGGAAGATGTAAGGAGCACAGATAAGCCATGACAACACAGGATAAAGTCACTTTGCTCCCAGCAGCCTGCAACACGCAGCCTGCCTTTCTTATCAACTGTCTTCCCAGCTGTGGCTAATGAAGAGAATCAGGGTGCTCTCCTCCCTCATAAGCCACGCAACCCATGTTGCTCTCTTCTCCGTTTCTCCCTGCATGCCCTAGGATGAAGAGGGGGTGGATTTGGTTCTTCCTCTGAACTCCCTCTACCTTGTTCTATCTCTCCCCTGCTCTGCCCAGCCAGACGTTGCCCTTTCCTAGCCTTCTCCACAGCCAGTGGAACCACACTCCCACTTCCTGTCAGCTGTCTGGCTTCCTCCTCAGTTTCAGACTCCGACAGGGGCATGACACTTTATGCCAAGAGGTTTCTCTGCTCCCTTAGCTCCTTGAGCTAAGAAGTTTCTATTTCTGCTTCCTAAACCACTCTTCTATAAGTTGCTTTTTCTTCTGTGTCATGATTATATTAGAAAGACACATTAGATGGGCAGCATAGAGAAAATGCATGGCCAGAAACTCCATTCCCCTGGTTCCAGACCATTGACGGCTCTTTACTTCATCAGTTTTTCTTGTGAATCAATGATTCACCATGTGATAGTTTCCCCACATCTGAATCAGTACGTTGTACATGACAGAATTGTAACCTTCTGCCCACATTCAACATACTTTGTGTTATTTCTGAAACTGACTTTTCCCACAATTCTGCATCTGAAATAGCAACTGCTTGTTTATTAAAGCATGAGAATGCTAATAGACCTCAGACCATTGCTGGTAAATGCCAGGTATACAATAGTACATATTCTGCCAGAATACATATTTTATCATGATGTGATAGTGCTATGATAAGATAAGCAGGGACTGGAAACAAGGTAATAAAAAATGAAAGGAAAGGAACTGGGCATATGTAGTCTTAAGAAAAGATTTGGGCTATCTATGATATGACTAATTAGTTACATATGATATGATAGTGTTACTCTGAAGAAAATGAAGATGTGTTCTTCGTCATACCTGAGGATAGGACAGAGAATAATCTGTACCAGCAAGCCACATTGATTCCAAAATAACAACACACATGTAGTGACATCATCATGCAAGTGCCACCCTCACATTGTGTCTGTGATGCAAGCACATGTGATGCTAGAGTCAATAATGTCATTTTGGCATTATTGTTGTCAGCTGAGTGTTAACTTATGTTTTAAATGCATCTATTATATCTATTCTCTCAAATAAAAGTTTTTTAGCCAAATTATGTCTTGGCTGACATTTTGTAATAAAATACAGGTAATTCTCAGGTTATGAGCATTCCCTTAGCAAATGTTTGAAACTACGCAAGAAGTGCACCATAGCATTTATGAATAAGTCCCAAAACTACAAATCTTGCAGCACCACGGCAGTTGTTCACCCTTATGAACAACCATGGAGGCTCTGCAAAATTCATCCTGCACCTTTTTGGCCAAAATGGAGGTTTGGAGAGGCTGGCCCGCCCATCTGATGCTCTGTTTAGGGCTCTGGAGGATTTCCCTGACACATTGAAGGCTGAAATGGAGCTCTGGAGGGGAGCATGAAATATTTCAATGGGCCAGGGGAGGTGTTGGATGATCTTAGGTAGGTGGCCTGTTCCATTAGTGGTCGCACCCTGAAATACCCCATGTGCACTTCACCAACCACGCATTCAATTAGCAAATGCATGGGCCAAAGGAGGGGAGTGATCCCGTTCAAGGTACAAGATTCACTCCCATGAATCCTCAGGTTACAAATGGAATGAGCAGGCTCCATTACATTAATAACTCAAGGACTACCTGTATGTGTGCATCATTCTTCTTGTTTTCATTTTCTTAGTTTGAAACATGTATTATTGTTTAAATAAAGTATAGATTATGGTTTAGGAAGAGCTCCCTACTATTTAGAGCAGTTTGATATTGGTAGACTGAGGGTTAAAATAACAAACTTTGAGATCAGTAATTCAAACTAACTTGCAAAAAATACTTTCAATATGATTTTTAATTGCTTCTTTATGTTCCTGTTTACAATTATAAGAATGGCAAAGGAAAATAATAGTACTTTGTTTTCAAACAAACACCAGAAATCAAACTAGGGAAAGATTATTTGATTATAGATTGGTTACGTTCTAAATATGGGGAGTGTTTTGGAGAGGCACTTGGCCTTCATAATTTATTAATTGTGAAGGCTACTTTGAAATGAATCTCGAGAATGGAACCTTATTTCCACTTGTTGGAGTGAAGAAGGAAACCACAAGATTTGGATCTGCCTGGCTTTAAAGGCCCTGTCACACTGGCCAACGGATGCAAAACGTTTATAAAAAGGACACAGCGGACGAGAAAAATGTTCCATCCGTTGTTATCCGCTCTCAAAATCAATCAAAAGGAGGCAAAAAGATTGCATAAAAGAGTGGATAACACAGAAAGGCATGGACTGGGGGGAAGGATGCAGGGGGAATGGAAAGCGGATGTGGAACGGAAACCTCTGGCGGATGGAAGCGGATAGAGCGGATAGGTCCC
Source organism: Laticauda laticaudata (assembly GCA_004320025.1). Lineage (NCBI taxonomy): Eukaryota > Metazoa > Chordata > Lepidosauria > Squamata > Elapidae > Laticauda > Laticauda laticaudata. Next base: position 6,225 of record BHFT01041914.1, on the reverse strand, counting down.
CTCTGACGACCGTTTTTTTCTGTTTTTATGCTTTGTTTGCGAGCTGCATCTGCTTTCTCCTTTCTCATACGTCCGTGCTACTAACGGCTGCGCGTCCGTTCGCTTCTCCTGTCGTCCGTTTACCGCTGGAGCGGAGTTTGCTTGCGCGGAAGGATGCGCAGCGGATGCCTAGCGGATATAAGCAGATGCGTAACGGAATGAAACGGATACAGAACGGATGCGCCGAATGCCAGAGTGGTGCCCGAACGGAATAGGACGCGGGTTGGATACATTTTTCCACTCAAGTTTTGAGAGCTCAAAACTTTTGAGGCGGATGAAATGTCAAAAGACGGATGTTGGTACGATAGAGAGGATGAAAAACGGAGGCAGGGAGTAAGAACGAGATGCATCGATCTAATGGCAAGTGTTTCTCTCTGTTTTACATCCTCTTTCCATCCATTGGTGCAGTGTGACATGGGCTTAACCAAGTATTAATGCCCAGCAGTTTGCTTCTATAAGAGGATGCATGTTACAGCAAATGGATCAGTGTCAAATCCGAACTAGTATAATGGCTACCATTTGGATTTTCCTAACATTTCTTCTTTCTCCATTTGTTGTCTTTGTATTTCATATGAGGAGCAGTCCTGATACACTCTGCTGTGTACAGTGACAACTTGACACTATAATTCATAAAGGGCACAAAAAGTCAGTTTTAATTTTGTTATGCTTTCAGTGCTTTTCATAGTTAGTTAAATATGAATATTTGATTGCTAAAGTATGGATTCAATGCTCCTTGCTTTGTATTCTATAATCCCCTGTAGCTTTTAATTCTTTTTTCTTTTGTCTTTCCCTTTCTCTTTACTGATGACTTCGTCTTCTTTCTCCTTTACTGCCTTCAGTGCCATTCATGCTGTATGTAATTTGATAAGGTTTTCAGTTACAATCTGTGATCTAGTTTATATCACAGTATGTCATGGTTTGATTGTGCTTTATTGAATAAACCACAAGAGTCTGACTTTATGAATTGCTAAGCCAAGTCAAACAAATCAGACTGTAGCTATGCTACTATGTGAGAGCGGTCTGTATACTGAAAGAATGTGTAGGAACAATAATATATATGCTTCTTGACACTTTGGGCACAGGGATTTGTTATTTCAGGGGTATGAAAGCCTTGTATATATATTTCAGAAGGTGATCATGCAAATCAGTGGATGAAGCATTACATGTCATTGTATCAAAGCTTTTTTGAGGGTAAGACATTAGTTAACTTAGGCAAATGATCATGACAATTGATTATTGCTTTTACCATTGCTCTTTTTGCTTATTGTTCATTTTTGGGCTCTGTTTTTAAAATGAAACTTAGCTTACTTTGGTCAATTAAATGTAATTCTACTTGCCTTCTTTTGTCAGTCGAGTTGCAACTTCATTATTTGGAAAGCCACTACCTTCTTTAACAAGTTACCTAGTACATGTTAAATAAAATTAATGTTTTCTAATGAATCTCATGAATATTGCAAAGTTTACTTCAGTTACTGGAGTTCTAATGTATCATGTATATACCAAACAATGCAATACTATTCTTATTCTATATATAATGTTAAGCAGATATTGATAAATTCAGAAAAAAATATTTCTAGCCAGGATAAACATGAAATGTGCCGATGGCTGTATCATATTCTGAAGTTTTTCAGAATAAACTCTGTGAAAATTAGGTTGTATCTGTGTGAGAAAGTAGGGAAATAGAAACTGTCACATGACTGTAATCAAGAGTAGAAAAATGAGAATAGCAAAAATGTATTCCATATAGAATGTATAAGGGAAATAACTAGTGATGATTTTGTTATTCTTTTGTGTCACTCTATAGCAATCAAAATTCCATGAATAGATAATATTAATTATTCAGAAGGATTTATAGAAATACTTTTCTGGTTTTCTCTGGACTTTACTACCATGTTTCTCCAACAACACGGCACTCCAGTAGGAAGGCCCAGCAAGTTTTCTAGGCATGAGGTGAAATTAAGCCCCTCCCCCAAAATTTAGACCTATTTAAAACATGCAAAATGGGGGAAAGGGCAGGGGAAGCTTCCTGTTAGGAGCAGCCTGTGGGCAGCCATGCCTCACCACCACCAGCTGCTCCTAATGGCCGATCATGGCAGAGCATAGAGGGCTCTCTACCCCCGCCAAGCACCTTTACTGCAGACCTGTGTATGGTGCTGGCTACTGGCTGGGTCAGTGGGCGGGAAGCGGCGGGGCACTTTGCACCGCTGCTGCTTCCTCCGCCGGCGTTGCTTTGCCTTCTACCCTTCTGCAAGTCAGTGAGTCATTCGGGCTTTGGTGGGTGGAAGTGGTGGCGGGAGGGTGATGCCATAATTTCTCTCCCCCCACGCCTTGCTTTGCTTCCTGCCCCAGAGCTTCAGGTCACAACCTTGTCCCCTGTATAGTTGGGTGCTCTCCTCTTGCTCCAGCCACCTGAAACCTCCCCGTGGATATTTCCCCCCTCTTTAAGTTTTCTTTCCTCTAATTCCCTCCATCAGTTCCCTAAGAATAAAGACTGGCCGGGCAGCTTCCTCCCCACCCTTCCTGGTAGTTTTAAAAAGGGAACCATCTATCCATTTTGCCCTTCGAGCAGAGGCAAACCTTCCAATCCAAACATAAGAGAAAAGAAATCATCCTACAGACCCTTAGCACCAAGCTTCCCAGAGGATTCTCCCAAAGGATTTACCCCAAAGGAGAATTCACCCCCTTGAATGCACTCCCACCTTCATCTCCTTGAAGGGCAGAAATAGGACAGAAATCCACCTCCTGGATTTCTCCTGGCAAATCCCAAAGGCACTCTTCCCTCTCTCCCTCTCTCCCTCATTTGGCGGCTGGAGCAATAGTGGAGTGCCCGACCATACAGGAGATGAGACTGTAAGCTGAAGCTCTGGGGCAGGAAGCAAAGCAAGGCATGGGGGGGAGAGAAACAATGGCATCACCCTCCCGCCGCCGCTTCCACCCACTAAAACCGAATGACTCACTGACTTGCAGGACATTGTTGACACAGCTGCTGTCAAGCAAAGTGATGCCCCTGCAGGAAGGTAGATGGTTCTGGTCGGCACCGGGGTCGGTTCTGCCGCCGCCGCTGCTGTTATTGGAGACAGCATTGGCGAGAGAGGCGCCACTGCCGGCGGGAACCATGGAAGCTATGGAAGTGGCTCCCCTGCCTGAGAAGCAGCTGAAAAACTGCCGGCAGAGGAATGCACTCAAAGCATTCCTCTACCCACTGGCAGGGCCACTTCTCCACTACTACTGTGCCACAATGTCCAGCACGGTTTCCGGCCTCTGCATCTTGCCCAATGGCAGAAGTCCCAACATTACCTTACGTGGTAAGGGCAGAAGTGAAAGCAGCGGCAGCAGAGGAAGCAGCAGTGGCACAAAGTGCCCTGCCACCACCACACCTGCTGACTTGGCCTGCAGCCAGCACCATACCTGGGTCTGCAGCAAAGGTGCCATGATCGGCCATTAGGAGTGGCTGATGGTGAGGTGTGGCTGCCCGCAGGGTGCTCTAGGCAAGGGTGTGCATGGGGGGAGAAATTAAGTCACCCCCGAAAGGACAGCTTAGCCATTTTTTTGGGGGGGGGGTGTCAAAAGAAAATAAGACCCGGCCTTATTTTCTGAGAAATGCGGTACCATAAACATAAATTTTTGCATGAAGTTTGTAAAATCTTTCAAAAGAAAATGCATTTATTTTCCATGTAAAAACAATTGTTCATATAATGAAGTGGTTATCTCATTTTAACTTTGTCACCTTGTAGCTGTTTTTATATAAGCATTAGCATAATCAGGAAAAAAACAACAAATCCCTGTGGTAGATAAATAAGGTTAAACTAGATTCTGGACAGAGAAAAGGCATGTGATTGATAGAAGTAGGTAGATAATGTCTGCCAGCTAGCAAAATGATCACATAGACATGCACATAACTGAAGATGGCAAACTGCAAAGAATCTGAGAAATAGCTAAGATTTGTACATGTTCATAGAATCTCTTCTGGGGAGGGAGTTGAAATGGGCTAAGGAGTTGGCAGGAAAGAAAAAAAGACAAAGAAAAGTTGGATTTAGGTAGCCTTAACTGGCAGGTTCCTGGCAATGGAAAATCACAAGGATCCTCAGCGGAAGAGTCATCATATACACGATCTTGGATCATATTTATTCAGCATAAAAACCATGGGTGGGGGAGTAAATTAAAAAAAACAACAGACAGACTATAAATGTTTTATTAGCAATGAGTAGTTACCACCAAATTTTGTCTGAACCCCTTGATTAATTCTAAGGGGAATTTAATTAAAACTGTATAGATTTTAAATTGGCTCCTGAGCTCCATTTTAGTCTGTGACGGCCTGCTGAAGCCCTCTGCCAGTGAAAATGGGGCATGGGAGAGTGTGTACTCCCCCAAGTCCATTTTTCTGGCAGAGGCACCACAGGCCAGTCCTTTGCTGTTTCCAGGCTGGCCCTGTGGGCCATATCTAAGCACCCTGCAGACCAGATCTGGCTCCCCTGGCCTTGAGTTTGACACCCCTGCTTTAGATACTTCCGCTCTTGTCTTTAAAGACCAAAATAAGAGAGGGAGATGGGATTGATTTATTTACTTTGACAGAATGCTTGTGAAGTTTCTGACAACAAAAGCCAGGGTCAGTGGAAACAATACTTCCTTTGCTAATCATTGGCAAACTTTGAATAAAAATCAAACTGCTTCACAAAAAGTTATTTCGTGCTGTGTTTTGCCTTCTCAGTCTTGAGAGCTCCATTCCAACCATGGTCTATGGGTGGCTTTGCAGTCTGCAGGCCTGGAGGGTTAGTTAGCTCCTGAAAAGTTCCATTTATTGACTTTACTCTTTCACTCCTACACACAAGCCCAGAAATACAGACCATGAAGCTAATACTGTCTTTTTGTTCTATATATCAGTCACAGGCTCAGCCCTAGACTGATAAGCTAGCTGGTAAGTTAAACAGGCTAATTAACATCCCTGGTGGGTTCTTGGAAAAAAATAATAGTTCATTAGGAGATTCTCCTATGCTTACTCTTCTTAAACATTTTCTTGACATTATTTGTTCCCTGCATGAATGAAGCCAAAGGTCTGTTAAATCAAGTGGCTGTTTTTTTTTCTTTTTCCTTGGCATAATTGTATGTCTTGGTTTCACTAGGTTGACTTAATTTGAGTTGAGAAAAGTTTCTGTAAAACTTCCAACTCCTACATTTCAGGGATAGAAAATAGTGACACAGTTTTAGGAAAATTAATAATGAAAGAGATTTATGAATTTATTTAAGCAGTTGAGAATTGGGTTTCCCCAACTTACCACCTTTTGACAATAAAGGATTTATTCCATCATATTTCAACTTTATAAAAAATTGTTTTGCTCTAGAAAAGTGTATTTATATGGAGGAGTGGAAATGCTAGAATTGTTTTGGAGGCATGGAGCATATGGTAGAGAAAAATGGTGTAAGCTGCAAATTGGAGTTTAAGTTCACCAGATGGGTTGCCATGTTGGATGCTGATTTGGGACTAGGAAGTGTTGTTTTCCATGAATATTCTAAATGTAATGTATAAAATTGGCTGGAAGAAGGTAATGGATGTATAGAACATAAACTTTTAGTTAGAGGTTTTCAAGTTTTCCAACAAGTGTGAAAGTTCAATGGTAAATCATGAAGACTTGCTACATATCATGATGGTTGGGTACATGGCTATTTTGAGCGGTGTGCCTTAAGGTCAAATGAAGTGAGAACAGATTGTGTTAACTAATTCAATGAAGGAAGTCTTTTGCTCAGAAAAATTGTTGAGAATCAAGGGCTCTTTAAACAGCTAAAGAACAAATAAAATGTGGCTCAAATCATTAATGAAATGTATTTATTTGTTTGTTTACTTATTTATTGAAAGTATATACCATCAATCTAATTATTTAGGGTGGGTTACAGGTGGGTTACAATATTATAGAAATAGAGATATAAAAACCAGTATAAATATTAAATAGATTAAAATTAGAAAAGACCATGGATTTGGAGCAGAGCAATGGTGCTGTGTTCTCTCTCACTGCATCAGCCATCTCTAGACTACAGTTTCTCCATCAAGGCCCCACACCAACTGTCAGAACCAGGTTTAAAAGTTCTGCGGTGGCAGATCTCAGCAAGATGTTCCCTGTTCTGTATAAAATAGTTTACTCCAAATCCTCTAATATGATTGGCTAGAAAAGCCAGCATAGGGATTGGTTCACT
>BHFT01041913.1:0-47758 GCA_004320025.1 Laticauda laticaudata | reverse complement strand
ATCTATCTATCTATCTATCTATCTATCTATCTATCTATCTATCTATCTATCTATCTATCTATCTATCTATCTAGGTCTGCTACAGTGTTCTCACGCCCAATGTCTTTTTCTGATTTGTGCAGTCATTCAACAGACCTCGTTGGGGATCGACAAGCAAACGCTACGCGTAACGTATCAGTCGAGCTGTGGTTAAAGAGAAACTTAAATGTATTTAGGAAGAAAAAAAAAAATAACAGCCTTCCCGGAAAGGGTTTTCCAAAAGTTTTATATGGAAATAACTTCGCAGCCGGAGCTCTTTATTTTTTAACCCGCTCCTCGTAAACGAGTTCCCGAGTGATGCAGCAGCAGCAGCAGCAGCAGCGGAGTCCGGCCTGTTCTGCGCCTGCTCTCCGCCCGCTTTCTCAGCAGAGGCCGCCAAAGCCGGAGGAGGTGGCTGCGGCCGGGGCTGGATTTCTCGCTCTCCGTGCTTGTTTTGGGTCGGGTTCCGGTCCTTCGCCTTTTCTGCTCCTGGGAGCGAGGCGGTTGGTCTCTGGGAAGGGCCTCTTCACTTGCAGGGCGCAGGGCGCGGCCCTCTCAGCGGCGGCCCACCATGGGCGACGAAGGCCGGGTGGAGATAGATGGCAGCGTCATGGAAGGGGTGAGTTAGCGGAAAAGAGAATCGTGGCGAGCCGGATCCCGTGGGTTCTGGCTCGGGACGGGGGCGCAACTGAATGAAGTGGCGTCTGAAGAGCAAGGAAGAGGGTCGCAGTTCTCATATTTTCTGACAGGAAGAGGTGAACCTCCTCTTTCCACCACCACCTCCCCCGAAGCAGAGACGGGGTTACCCCCCCCCCCCCGAAAAATCCATTCTGCCGTGGGTTTCTTTTTATATCTGGAAAAAGGAAATACAGTATTAATCTTTGGAGTCCAATCTTAGTGGCTTGCCGAACGAAGTGTGTCATGATATCTGTGCTTATCAGCCCCAACACTCTCCCCTCCCAGGCATGAGGGACCTGCGGACTTGGCACAGACTTTGGGTAAGCTTTCCAAGCTCTCCAGTTTTATGAGGTTTGACCATCCGTTTTCCTTGCAGGGTGGCCAGATCTTGAGGGTTTCTACAGCTCTGAGTTGCTTGCTCAATAAATCTTTGCAGGTGAAAAATATCCGAGCTGGCAGGAGTCAGCCTGGTCTAAGGTAAGTAAATCTTGGCCAACTGTTGGGAAAGCCAATTTCTCTTGAGCTAATCTTAGGGGTGGGGTGGGGTGGGGGGGAAATCCTATCAGATCAAATTGTGGCTCATGTTTATACCAGGTTTGTGGAGAACTTCAGAAAATTTACTAATCTGCAAATCCCTTTTAGTTTTTGTGGTGGCTGCACAGGAGTATTTGCTGATGGTTATCAAGGATAAAGACTCTCTTAAATCAAGGAAGTGGATGGGTTGGCATTGCTTTTGACATCCTTGTCTAGCCTACAGCCCTGGAATTCCCTGGATGATTCAAATAGCAACCAGGTTAGCAAGCCTGCTTAGCTTCCAAAGTCAGAAACAACAGCCAGACACTGCCATCTGCTAGCATAACAATTCTCAAGTTTGTTTATTTTATTTTATTTATTTAGAAGATTTATTTTGCCTCCTACTCGCACATGGTGATTCAAAGCAACACACAAGGCTATAAAAACAGCATAAAAAAGAATTAAAAATAATAATAAAAATAATAATAAGAACCCTTCACCCTGAGACAACACACATTCAAACTAGCTATTTAGTGGGCTCCATCCAGTGATACTTTTGTCCTGGAAGTTGCTACAGGGACATATGGCACTAAACTGTCGTGCAATGGTCCCCAATCTCTGATCCATGGACCATTATCGGTCCGCAGCATGTCAGCAACTGGGCTGTGCAAACAAGCGAAGCTTGTGGAACGCAGGCAGCACACAAAACCACATCCCCTCCAGTCCACAGAAAAACCTTTCTCCATGGAACAGGTCCCTGGTGCTCAAAAGGTTGTGGGCGCTGCTGTAGTGAATCAGACTAATTTTAGTTCACATAGCACCATATTTCCTACACTGACTGGGAGGTACATCCGACATGGTAGGTGGAGCCAGAACCAAAAATAAGTAGAACCATATATCTCTGTCATCCCCCTCCCTTTCTCATTTTTTGACATCCTTTTGGCTGTGTAACATTGCTATCAAAGGGATATACATCATACTTGTCTTAATTGATTGCCCAGAGAAGGATTTTGAAACCAAAGGCTATGTGAAATTAGATAAAAGGTACCCATTTCCCAATTTGGAGAAATATTCTTTCTAAACCAGGGAAGCAGTAATTGAGAATAATTACTTGTCCAAGGGTTATTGCTATTTTTCCTGGGCAAGTAGAAGTGGCAAATTAACCTGTGATGGAGGAAGATGTCATCTTAAGGTGAGCATCCTTTGCATCATGTATACATGCCCAGCCTCTCTTTTTGTTGTAATTCAGTGTACTTAACTTAAAGGCCTCAGCACCTGTCTGGATTGGAAATGGTTCGTGATCTATGTGATGGACAAATGGAAGGTGCAGACATCGGATCAACAGAGATCACTTTCACACCTGGAAAGATCAAGGGTGGAACTCACATAGCAGACACTAAAACAGCAGGGTATTGTTTTCTGCATTTGTATTAATTAGCACTTAGTTTTGAAGAGAACCTATACATTAAAGCTACAGAATTGTGTCTTTCCAAATGTTTTTCATACAATCCAACCATCACAAATCAGTAAAGGGTTGGCTAAGTAAGATATGGGAATTGTAGTCCAATGTACCTGAAAGATTCCAGGCTAAGAAAGATCTTGCTGCAAAATGAAAGAAAAAATATAAATCCAAATACATACATATGCACTGATATTTTATTACTGTATGTCCTGATTTTGGGGGGGTAGATTTTTTTGCTGTTTTCTAAGAATAAATCTTTTGTAAAGAGCATTTTTCTCTTCTATAGATTTTTCTTTTTTGTGACTCCTGGAGCCTTTGATTGAAATCCAGTTTCTGCAATTGCAAAATCCTAACACCAAATTACAAATGCAGAGTTGCTCAGAATTTCAATGTTGAGATTAACCAGTTGTTGAATTAGTAATAGAAAAGTTTAGTTCCAACTCCTGTTTAGCTATGAAGCTGAGTGACTAGGAGCCAATTGCTTTCCCTCTAAATTAGTGTTTCTTAAAGTGTGGACTTAGGACCCTTGGGGGTCCTGAAAGATTCTCTCAGCAGTCCGTGAAATCAAAATTATTTGCCAGCCTTTGTTGAAATACAATATTAAAACATCATCAGTTAATGAGGAACAGTAGTGGCAGAGAATGCAGCAATTTTAATTTTTAATGCAGTGAATATTGGTAAATGTAATATTTAAGAACAAAAGTTCTTTGGGTCCTCCATAATTTTTAAAAGTGGAAAGTGTCCTGAGAGGAAAAAAAAGTGCAAGAACTATTGCTCTAAGCATAGTGAGAGTAAAATGGAAGGTGGTAGGAAAGAAACCATGGATGTCTTTCCCCTAGACAAGCTTAAGAAGGGAGAGTGTAAAAGCAGCAATAAAATCTGAAGGGCTATTTAAACACTTGAGTCCCACTTCTTGCTGGGAACATAATGAAAACATAAACCCAATTTTGTCTATGCATTTTTTTTATCATAGAAGTGTTTGCTTGCTAATGCAAGTGGCCATGCCCTGTGTCCTTTTTGCGGCCTCTCCTTCTGAGCTTCGTCTGAAAGGTGGCACCAATGCAGAGATGGCTCCTCAGGTTGACTATACATTGATGGTAAGTAGGACTTCATGTGCTTATGGTTGGCCCTTTGATCTTGAAAATCAAGTTATTTTTCATTTGGGATTGTTTCACAGTGGACTTGTCCAATTAGTATTATCAGTGCAGATACTGGAAATATGTTCACTATATTTGCTGGTTCCCAAGCATTTTTAATGATGCATTTGCCTGAAAGTGTGGCAGAAAAGAAAAGAAAAACCAGCTTTTAAAAGCTGATGTCATAAATTAAGTGGGCTAAAATCAAGCACAGGAGGTTCAAAACACTCAGGATGTTCATGAGCCAAGAGCCTCCTATTTTTTTATATGAGTTCTGATGCACTGCCTTGTTAACTTTTTAAAGCTTTAGCAACATCTCTGATGAAGCCATGATGAAGCTTTTTAGACCATCGTTAAAACAAGTGAAAACTGCTTTAATCAATTTATTCAGATGTAATGAATGCCTCATCTATTCATTTGGAAACTTGATTTTTTGTCACAGTGAAGTGAACGATTATTTCTGAACTTCGTTTGCTTGTTCTAATCAATTGGATGCAAAATATTTTTATTACAGAAAATAATAAGATTTTGTGAATAATACGGCACATTTGCCCACATCGCAAAGAGGATATTCTAATATAATCAGTTTTTATTTTTATTGATTAGATATTTTTTAATCCAAGTGAAAACACAGAGACTGTAGTGCTCTCTGAGTTTGGTGGTTTTTTTTTTTTTACAAACATTCATTACCAAACTAGGTAACATCATCATGATTATCAAACTCAATAACCATCATGAGCATTGATAATATTATCTAGTTTGGTGATGAAACTTCTTCAGGAAAAATAACCAACCAAACAACAACCAACCAGAGAACCTCAAAGATTATACAGTTAACGCCGAGATGCAAATATTCTCTTCTATTCAAAACACAGAGAATGATTTTGTCTGCCTGAAAATAAATGGTATATTATCCTTCTAATTCTTTCTCTAGAATATCTGCTACATTGCCTGGTGTCACATAAAATGATAGTCATCGTGGGCCTTGAAAACACTTGGCTCCATTCCTTTTCTTTTACATCCAAAGGAGTATCTATGAGATTCTTCTTCTAATTTGTGACAGATTAGAATATGTCATAGGCACACAGAAGTGATTTGCATAAATCATAGTTTGTCCTTAAAACATGAAGAAATTACAGCTTTTGACAGCAAACTATTGTCCGTAGAAATTGCAATTTTCCACACTCGGTTAAAATAGGAATGAGGCCTTCAGACAGATAAATATACTGGTTTTTGCATCAACCTGGCAACATGACTAAAAGGTTCTTTATTCATTAAAAGGGTGTACCGGCGTTTTTCATAAATGTATTTCCTCTCCAGATCTTCAAGCCAATAGTTGAGAAGTTTGGTTTGATTTTAGACTGTGACATAAAAAGAAGGTGAGTCCCAGTTGCATGTTGAGTTGTATCTTGTCTCTATAATTGCAGGTTTCCATCTCCTATAACTTTCCTGCATTTTGGCAACAAAAGATATTTCCTTCCTTTAGCTTATGCCCTGTTTCATTGGCCTTCTAAGGCAGAGGCCATTAAAAGTAAAAGCACAGCCTCTGGAACCTAGAGAGTAGCTTCCCTTGAACTCTTTTATTTAGCAACTTGGACAACTTATTTATTAATTATTTAATTAATTAAATTATGGTTCAATTAAATTGAATTGCCTTTTGGTTTTCTCCTTCGCTTCTTTGTCCTGGTTCCATCTTCTCTTTGGAATTTCCACATCACTCAAAGCCAGATGATTTTACACCAAGGGGACTAGGTATACCTTAGGAGTAAAGAGTGAAGTGATAGCTCTTCATCTGCCTCAGCTATGAATACTTACTTTCTTGCCCCCTGATATTTGTATCCTGCTTGTGCACTTATTAAAGATACTAATGAGGTAGTGTAGGAAATAGAGCACTAGATTAAACCAGCCTTTTGCAGGACTGCTATTTATGTTTGAGAAGGTTTATCTTTAATTGGCAAAATGTCCCTCTCAGTTCATTATTTTGAGCTCTGCTTGTGTGTCATTATTTTTTAATAGGGGCTACTATCCTAAAGGGGGCGGTGAAGTGGTTGTCCGAATGTCCCCGGTTAAGCAGCTAAACCCAATCAATTTAACTGGCCGTGGTACAGTGACCAAGATACATGGAAGAGCCTTTGTAGCTGGGGCTTTGCCAATCAAAGTAAGTATGTCTGAAAGATTTCGGTGAGAAAAGGGGCTTGTCCTGTAAGATTTGGATCCAAAGTTTGATTAAATTCACACTGCTTGAAGTTATAATATAATTTGGTTTAGCTAACATGTTAGAATTTGTAAATAATAGCTTATGATTTCCTAGATGGAATACACTAGTCCTCTTGTAATCAGCAAGCTATTGTTACACTAACTGTGGTTTAGAAAGATGCCACATTACTTTGAAAAATAATATGGACAATTTAGTTATGATAACTGCATAGTAGAGTGTTCATTTTATATTCCTCCACTTGTCATATTAAGAAATTTGTGACGCAGTCATAAGGCTAAAAATAAAGCCATTGTAAAGTACATACTTCTCCTGAAGAAGATCCCAGATCCAGTCCTTTAATTCAGAGGTCCCCTACTCCCAAGTTCGTGGATCGGCACTGGTCTGCGGCATGCCAGAAATTAGGCCGCGCAAACAAGCGAAGCCCCATCTGTGGGATGCAGGCAGCACACGAAACCACACCCCCTCTGGTCCATGGAAAAACCTCTCTTCATGGAACCTGTGCCTGGTGCCCAAAAGATTGGGGGCCACTGCTTTAACTGACATCTTTAGTTAAAACAGGACACCAAAGCAAGTAAAAGGACATTTGCCTAAGATATGGCAAAGCCGGTTTGGGACAGAGTTGACAACAGTGGGCAAAATGAATGGATAGCTTAATCTGTTCCAATGTAGATTTTCATTTTTGAAAGATGGTGATTATGACTGTTCCTGTTTCTGTGCTCAGAACTTGATTATAAAAGTACCACTGAATAGGTCATTACACATTAATATAACTTCTGAGAGTTTGACTCTCCTGTTGTCCAGAAGGTTATTTGATAGCTTTAGAAAAATGCCATTTTTGTTTTCACATCAGTCTCCCATCTGCTGAATGAGTCAAATAAGCCAGGTCATCTATTAAGCTGCTCTGATTCAGATAAAATCAGGGCTGAAATTTGTCCTGAGAGAAGGTTTTCCGTAAGACTGCTTGACACCATCCAGAATCTTTGACAGTCTCCAGAACCTCTCCAGAAGTAGTGTTATGTATATATTTTGTAGTTAGTAAATTTGCAGTTTTTGTTATCACCAACAAACCTGAGAGCAGTAGTTCTATTCCTGTGTTTCATTCAATTTAAAGACTTTCGTGTTTATTTTTTTCCCCAACATACTTGAGTTTAGCCCCTGACTTGTCATGCAAACTCCAAATAGAATTTTCAATCTGAAATGGGTTCAGGTTGTACTGTACAAAACTCTACAAATGGCAGAGATCATCAGGCAAAATATTATTGAGTCTGAGTGAACAGTCTCTAGATCAACTTTTCAGGAGACATCATCAGCAAATTTCTGCAAAATTGCAATCTCTCTTCTTTTCTGTGTAAAATACACATAGGCAGGAAATCTCTTGGGAATTCCATATATTCCTTTCATTTTGTTACTTTAGGTAGCCAAAGAGATGGCTTCTGCTGCAGTGAAATGCATCAGGAAAGAGATCCGGGATCTTTATGTCAATATTCAGACTGTTAGAGAACCGGATAATGAGGCCTTTGGAACAGGGTCGGGGATTATGTGAGTGAATTTGGTTGTCATTTGAGAGTCCAGTTTATTGCCATAGGAAGCCAACTGGTTTCTTGTGAGCTGTTTTTGGGGAGAAAAAAGGAAGGCTGAGCTTCAATGTTTTCATATAATTCTATAAGTTTTTACTTTATTTAGAATTGTTGCAGAGACATCCACTGGCTGCTTGCTGGCAGGATCATCCCTTGGTAAAAGAGGTGAGAGTTTTATATCACTTCATGTGACTTGGCCTCCTCAGTACCCATATTGTAAAAGGCTCAAACCAAAACCATGGCAGTGTCTTTCCTAGCAGCACATCTCCAGCTCCTTTCTCAGGATTATATCCAATCTGTGTTCTTATCTGATGACAGCTTCATTATGACATATTTATTTATCTCATTTGTATGCTATCCATCTCCCTGATAAGGCAGCTCTGGGTGGCATATAAATTTAATCAATAAATAATAGTTCCAATAAGGTAACATGGGTCTTCTAGTTCTAAAAGATGTCTTATTACAAATAGAGAGCTTGTCCTGACTGAGTCTGTAAAGCCAGTTCTGAAGAGAAAGTATGTGTGTGTGTGTGTGCGCACACACACACACACACACACAAATGTATGGACCACCCATCTCACTGCAGGGTAGCATGTATGAGGGGAGAATGAGATAGAATCTGCTTTCTCTGCCCTTTGAATCGATGTCTTTCTTCTAAATTAGCTGGAGAAACAGGCTGTGATGACAGGGAGCATCGTTGTTTAATGTAAAGTAAGTAAAGGTTTATTTGGAGACTTCCTGATAAGAAAGTTGGGGCAGAAGGCTAAGTGAAGTTGGAGGGGGAAAAAGAGGAGAGAGAAATGATTAACAAAAAAGAAAAGGGAAGGAAAAGCAAAGGGAAAACCTAAGATAAGAGACACCTTAGTGGCATAATGAAAAAGTAAACTGCCTTCGCCATGAAAGCCCAGTCACCATGCCTCAGCCTTACCCACAACCCCAACAAAGGGAAAGTGGGAGGAGGAAGGTGTGTTGGTTATGTTTACTGCCTTCAGTTATTTTTAAAAATAAGTACAGCATATTCCCCACTTTGAGTTACTTGTATGTGTGTGTGAGAGAGAGAGAGAAAGAGAAATAGATAAATAAGCATAGGGTTGCTGTGACATCCCATCTTAGAATATTAAATTTAAAAAATAACTATTTTTGAACTATTATCCATCTAAATAATTAAGTGGAAGAATATATGTCCTATTTTCCCAGTACCAGTATCTCCCCACACCTATGATATGTTGCTACTAGGGAAAGAAAATTAGGAGAAAACCTAACAACTCTGTGTCTGTCATTTTGGGTGGTGGCCAAGAAATTAAACAATAATTATCCCTCCAATGGAATTTGAGGAAATTATGCCGCTTCTGACCAAATTCATATATTATACATGTTTATTAGCACAAAAATATGGGTTAATGTGGGCTGAGAGCTGTGATGAAAACCAGATGCACAGGCATTAAGTAGATATGGAGAAGATATATTTGTTAATAATAATCACCAAGTTTGAGAGACAAGGTTATCTTTGATTGCTGTTTTCAGGGTTAAGTAATGTGCATGTTTTGTTTCTCCAGAAACATATTTGCAGGTATATTGGAAGAGTTCACTTTAAAACTTTTTCCTTAAAAATGTTGACACCAAAAATAATTTCTTAAATGGAGTGGAAGAACATGCTTTATCAATTAAGGGAATATCTTTTCATTAAGAATTGATCATGGATCAGGATGGGTTAGGATCAATCAGTAGATCTTAAGGGAATCAGGAGAGCCTTCTAGAATTTCGATAAGCTCTTTCTGATGTATTGATGTTCTCCCTTATGTCGAGATTATAATTCCCAGAATTGTCAATCCATTTGGAGCATAACTGATTGGGGAAGATTGAGGTAGATACCTTATGTTAATGAAATAAGGGTGAGGATGCCTGTTAGTCAGAAATATATTTTAAATGCAAATCTACATTGAGTTAGTGTTTAGTTCACAATACCAGTGACATCATTTGCATCCATATATGTCATTTGCATAATTATGTCAATATGCTTCAATGCCTTTGGCTTTGGGTTCATTGCACGCAAAGTTTATTGTATCAAGGTTAACTAAATTGAGTTCTTAGTATAGGACAGAGGTGTCAAACTCATGGCTTGCAAGCCGGATGCATCACATGGTGGCCACCCCTACCCCCATTTTAGCAAAGGAGGGAAAAGTCGTGATATGTCATGTGACGTGAGTTTGACACCCCTGCTATAGCATATATTTGGGAGAAACCGTAATAGCCATACTAAATCAAATATAACTTCAAATTCATTCTAAATCAAACATAACTTTATGATATCTGATATCAAATTTCATCATAAAACAAAACTTCATAGCTCTCTCTGACTACCTTGTGAAGGTGAATTAATGCCTTTTATAATTAAGCCATCCAAAGATAGAAATCTATTCTGAATGTATTTTGATCTATTAAGAGGCAATCTTGTTAGAAGTATTTTATTTAAATCCTATCCCAACTTAATTTTTTTTGCAGGTAAAAATGCAGACAAAGTTGGAATTGAAGCAGCAGAGATGTTGCTGGGAAACCTTCGGCATGGAGGTGCTGTTGATGATTATCTGCAGGACCAAGTAAGAGCTGCATATAGGAAGTCTCTCTCCCCCCCAAAAGGAAATTCAAGATGAAATGTCATATGTATACCTGTTCATACATCTGGCTTAGGATTCCAAGGAGTTAATGATTTAGTATGCAGGTTTTTCTTAGTCTGTTGCCCACAAGCTATGGTAGCCTGTAAAATACCATGATCTTCACTTACTGGTGGATTTGAGTTGTAATCCAACACAGCCGGAGAGTGAAGTGCAAAAAAAGCCATTTCTAATAATTCCTGAGCTTTATACTAAGAAGAAAGTAGTCTGACATTTCCAGGATTTTGGTGAATTACAGACCAACCTCACTGGAAAACAAATAGAGACTTTATCTCTCTTGTTTGTTTTTAACACCATTTCTGTTGTATGCCATGAAGGAGAAAAAAACTTAGCTAAGCTCTTGAGAGGTTTAATTTTCTACTATGTTGGCAAGGGTATAATTGAACCAGTGGTTCGGTGAACATGTAATTTGCACATGCACAGAGCATTTGCTACAAATCACCTTCTACAATCCATGTCTGTTAAACAGCTGTGCCACGTGAATCAGGTGAGCTTGAAAACCAGAATATAAAGTACAGATTAGACCCAGGGTGTGTGAATGGGCCCAACAGCTGATCGTTGGAGTGAACCAGTTGCTCCCAGCTGATCCTCAGAGCTACTGGTTAACCCAAACTGGGCCAAACCAGTAGAATCCCACCCCTGTATGTTGGGGGAGCAGACTGATGTCTTAGGAGAGCTTTGAGCCACATGGATTCCTGGATTTCCTCTCTTCTTGCATACCTCAATTGGGAGATGTGCAAGAAGAGAGGAACCCCTGTACTTTGGAGTTGGGATTTTCTAGAAGCGGAAATCACAGCCAATATGGCTGTTAGTGAAAATGAAAAGGCGGATCTGACAAAAGAAACCACTTAATTCAGCAGATCATTCACTATGAAAGGTTCCCTTTCAATTCCACCTGCAGTTTTGAAAAAACACCTCTGTAACTTTTCTCATTTTGATAAGCATTTACCAAAAAATTGGGCTTACTTTTATGTATCCTAATTTTTCTGTAAACCTGCCTCTTAAAAAAAGAAAGAAAACAAATGTTTTCATGGCACTAAATAGTTGCTCTAGTACAAAATATCTTGAGATGAAAATTTACTGAAGTGATACCCATCTTCGAGCCATTATGGTTTGAGTTTTCAATACTCAGTAAGACTGACCAAACTGGCCCACTAAGGAACTCTGTTTAACTAGCGACTATAATAAAACCGCAAGCTAAAAATTAGCCTGGAAATTCAGAATCTTTCCAGAGGATTAGAACCTTGTGTAAAAATGGAGAAGGTGGTAGAGTTAGTGCATTTTACAATAGGGATGATAAAATATGTTGTAGGAGAACAGTCATCTTACTCTATGGTGGTAAAAAATCAAAAGGAGTCTGGTAGAACCTTTTCTGACTAATACATTTTATTAAGTAATAATAACCAGTAACATTGCTTAAAATAAAAAATTAAAAAATATTAAAATAAATATTTTTAAGCTGAAATTATGTGTTTAGGATTGCAACTGTACGTTTTTCAGTGACTTGACTAGTTGTGTAATCAACTCAGATCATTCAGAATGGTACAAGCAAAAACACCTAGAAAGGCATCCCATAAAAAGATGTTCCAGTCAGATAGTTGAAGAATGTGTCTTTATTATTAGTATTAGTATTGCACCCCTTTAGGCATACATAATGCTGGTGTATTTTTGATCCCCTCCAGCTGATCATTTTCATGGCTTTAGCAAATGGGAAATCGAGAATAAAAACTGGACCAATTACACTGCACACAGAAACTGCGATACATTTTGCAGAACTGCTGACAAAAGTAAGTAGCAGTTTTCTTTATAGATCACTTGATCTTCCAATGCTGTCAGTCTGGCCATTAGTGGTATGGCATGATCTCTAGTGAAGAAAGGGCTGGCATAGGATGGTTTACTGGGAAGCAAAGGATATACAAGGATGCCCTCCACAATTCAATGTGAACAGGAAAGAATGGCAAATATTTTGATACATTAATTCTAATCTCTAGCACCTACTTCTTGAGGTAGCTGCCTTGCCTTGTCTACTGACTGGATTATGGAGTAATCCGCCTAAAGATACTTTTAACCATCCACATTTTGTACAGTGGGTGCATGCCAGCAGGATACAAATTCAAAATTTCCCTGAATATCATTAGCAGCAGCATATATTGGATATATAAAGCCTTTTTGGAGATGGCACTTTGACCTCACAATGTTCTCTTTGGAGAATTCAACTGATGCTGACATTTCAGTAATTATAAATATGACCTTATAGGTAATCCTCCCTTATTGACTACCTCATTCAGCAACTGTTTAAATTTATGGTGGTATTGGAAAGTTTTAAGATAGGTCCTTGAACCTATGGCCATCACAACGTTCTTGCAATCATATGATTATGATTTGGTACTTCACAGCCAGTGTGCATTTATGATGGTGACCACATCCCATAGTTGCATGATCAGCATTTATGACCTTCAAAACTGAATTCTCACAAGAAGAATCAATGGGGAAGCTGGCGGGAAATCATAAGTAATGGTCATATGATGTTGCCCTTAATGACCGATGGTGATTTGCATAAATGACTGTAGCAGAACTGATGGAAGTATGGTGCAGTCACATGACTTTTGGCTTAATGACATTGCTGGTCCCAATTGCAGGGAGGACTTACCTGTATTTGTAATTTTTGAATTTTTGTGCGTGTTGTACTTTGATTGGAGTCCACTTTATGCGAAGAACAATTGGCTTAATGACATTGCTGGTCCCAATTGCAGGGAGGACTTACCTGTATTTGTAATTTTTGAATTTTTGTGTGTGTTGTACTTTGCTTGGAGTCCACTTTATGCAAAGAACAATTTCAGAAAGCATGCTTTTTTTGTTTATTGTTTGCAGGCTAAGTTTACAGTGGCAAAATCAGAAGACGAAGACTCTTCCAAGGAGGCCCATATTATTGAGTGCCAAGGAATTGGATTGCTAAATACAAATCTCTAGTTATTACTCTATTACTCTTGGTGGAATAGTGTAATGTTTATTTTGATTTGTTTTTCTTTAAATATCTGCATAAATGTATTGCATTTTGTTCACTGGAATGTTTGAATAAAAGTGCTTCCTTAAATTCCCTTTGTTATTAAATTAATAATAAATGTACTTCTTTATTGGGCTTATATCTTGCCTTAGCCCAAAAAGTATTAGTGGCTTATGTGATAGGAATGGGTTGATTAAAACAATCACATTTAAAATTCAACATTTTAATTTGAACTTCATTCCCCCACCCCCAACAGTGGACAAAATATGTTGTTTCCAAACCTGTCTGGACAACTGATGGTATTTGCATCACAAGGGCCTAATGTTTTTTCACTATTTGTATCTTCTTTTTAATAAAATGAACCTTCAATAAGGTCAGTTGGAATTTAAGGAAAATCCCTTCTTCACCACATAGCCCTAAATGAAATTGTAGTTTAAACTGAAGAAACAGGCTTATTAAATCTGGGTTTCAAAATGCCAGATTCCTCAGTTTTAACAATTTCCCATCTTCTTATAAAGGCAGAAAACAATTCTGACACTTTAACTGCAATGTTCTTTGCTTTAAATTAAATTAATAAAATAATTAATTTTTAATTAATAATTAATTAAAAAATCAATATAACTTAACTTTGTGAGGGAAGGAAGGAAATTTCTATTGTTTTCCACTCTAGTGATTAATCACCAGGCTAGAAAGTAGAAGATGTCCCAATGTTCCTTTTTATTTGTATCTATTTCATGTATTCATAATCATGTTTATATTTATAAATGTTTTCTAATGCCTGACAAATAAAATAAGACCTTAGTTCTAGTCCCACCTTAGCCATGAAAGCCAGCTGGGTGGCTTGGGCCAGTCCCTTGCTCTCAGCCCAATTTACCAATTCAGGTTGGTTGTTGTGAGGTAAAGAGGAGGAGGAAGGTGTGTTGGATATGGTTACTGCCTTGACTTATTTGTAGAAACAAAGGTGGCAGATAAATACAGAAAGGAAAGGAGGAAAAGGAAGACAGGCTATTGATTTCAAAGTCCCAGCACTCCACTGATCTCAAGAAGAGTGGTAGAAACAGGTTAAAATCATAAATGTTCCTTTGAAAGTAAAGCTCCATTCCCATCGTTCTGTTAAGCCAGTGGTTCCCAACCTTTTTTTCGCCCCATACCCCTAAAGAAATTTCACTCGAACCTCGCACCCCCTGAAATATATGGTAAATATATGGTAGGATTTAATTATTTAATTATTAAATATATGGTAGAATTGAATCTTTTCAGCTATGTATATGATGGCCACTAAATAACAATACTTAACTCTAAAATGAAAACAAAGTTAGTCCATTGCAAAAGAAAATAAAAATGCCAACTTATAGCCAATATCCTATTATTGACCTGGACTTTTCTCGCGCCCCCTGGAATATCGTCTCGCACTCCTAGGGGGCGCAAGCACCCCAGGTTGGGAACCCCTGTGTTAAGCTCCTCTATCTGGAGCTTCCTTGCCATAATCTAAGCCCCCTTATCTTTAACTGATTTCACTGCATGTGCAGGGACTCCTCTCAGACCCGCAAACTAGCCGTAAGAGGCTGTAGGAGGCATATATTTTGTTCCAGCCTTACCCATTGGACTAAATTAGCCTGGACCTTCTCTCAAACTGCCAAGCAGTGAATTGGGAAGGATGCTTGCGGGGCAGGAAACGCATTATGGGGCCTTTGTGATTATGATTGATTGAGACAACTGCCCATCATGCCTGAGCATATACAGTGCACTAAACTAAGCTTGGTTTACCTAGCATGGTTGCAGCAAGTTATCCAGATTCATACTCAGTGATTTGTGCACTCTAATTCAGCAAACCATGGTTCAATTTGCAAGCATAAACTGAGCAAATGAGGGGAAAACATCAGCTCATAGAGACCCCCTCCTCAACCCCATCTAAACAGAGGCACTGTGGTGGGGAGTCAAAAAAGCCAAAATAGTAGCCATTCTTGCACAACTGAAGTCCCAACTCTTACATGTAATGGGCATAAAAAAAGAGGCAGGATTTCTGTTGCGTGGTTTTACCCATCATTTTGACTTTTTTGACTTCCTGTAGAAAGCCTTGCTGCTCTGTGATTGCTAGAAATTGAACAGTGTGATGAAGCCTCCTTTGAACACAACTCTGACAGGAGGGGGGGTCCATTTATTAAGGCATGGCCATTTCCTAGAGAGACATGATTTTATATCACCAACATCATTCTCTGTCCTGTGCATGATGGCATTGTTACACAACTGATATCAATTGCTGTAAGATATTTGCTGTTTGCAAAACCCGTTGTGTCAGTGTTCAGTGAATGAGAATTACCTGGATCTTCTGCCAGCCCGAGAGAGGAAGCCTAAGAAAATTGAGCAGCACACTTAAAATAGGTGCATCCCAAACATCAAACACAAAAGTCACTACTTTTGCTGTTATCAATAAAACATTGTTTTATTCAAAAAAATCTCCCAACATGCCATCAACTCCCATTTGCTGCTGAGTAACCAATTGGGCAGAATTCACCTGAAGGAAAGAGCTCTGATACCCACATACGGTAATTACTTTTTGGGTTCTCCAAACATTTTTAATTTATTAATATAATTTAAATATTGTTACATTGTAAACTATAATCCTTGGCAGGTTTTTCACAAAAGCCAAGGTTAAAAAAAATAATTGTTCCTGGCTCTTATTGACCGCTTCATTTCAGCATTCTGACTATGGAGAGGAAGAGGATTTCCTTTGGTTCAGGACAGGAATAGAGAAATCTTTGTTAATTGTAAGAGTTCAGCCTTGTGGCCTCCACAGCTTGGAGGAGGCCCCTTTGAAAAGACCCCAATCCAATTCAGTGGCCCCCAGGGACTGGTTCCATGGAGAAATATTTTTCTGCAGACAAGAGGGGGGCATGCAGGAATGGGATCCAACTGGTATAACTACTGATTCTGTCGTTCTGCGTCACGCGCGTTGCACAAGTGCAATTTACGACCTGCTGAGTTGCCCGGACAGCTGAGCAGCGCTGCGTGAGGGTGCGCAGCGGTTGGAAAAGCCCTTTTTTTCCTGCTTTTTCAACCACAGCTGTGTCGCGCAAAGCAGCTGCAGTTGAAAATGCAGGAAATAAAGGTCAGGTAAGAGCCCGGTCGAGTGGGTAGGCCAAAACAGCAGCAGACATTGAACCAGTTCTATGTATGCTCTCTGTCTGCTGCTCTTCAGAATTACTGGTTCTACAGAGGTGGGCAGAACCGGTAGAATCCCACCCCTGGGGGCATGGTTTTGCACGCTGCATCCTGCAGATGAGGGTTTGCTTGTTTGCACTGACAGGTTGCTTGAATGCTATGGACCATTGCTGGTTCATGGTCCAGAGGTTGGAAACCCCTGCCCTAATCAGCCTGCAAAACTCTCCAGGGCCATGGAGTTCCCTCATTGTCTTGTATTACTGTGCCTCCCAGATGTTAGTGTTAATTCACTGCTATCAAGTAATTATTAATTGTTGTTAAGGTGGTTAATGAATTAGAAGAGCTTGCCCCATCTGTTGACTTTCAGATGTTAATTAATTATTGTTCATTATTAATTGTTAGTAATAAATAAGGCTAACTTTTCTTTGAGAAGAAGGACTCCGTGTGTTTGTCAAGAATGGTGCTGGTCCATTTGCCGGGGGCTGAACCTTTTGTGTTGTGTCTGTCTCTATAGTCTTGGGAGACCAAAAAATAATGGGGGGGAAATGAATATTGTAGCCCATAATCTTGGACTATCCCTTCAAGCATTGTGGAATTTGGTTTTCCTGGAGCAAGCTGGCCAGAAAATTATGGGAATTGCTTTCCCATTAGATCTGGGGTTAGCGGTCAGGTTGAGGAAGGGGGTCATAAGAAGGGAAGACTGCATCACCAATGGAGATGCTCAAGAAGGCTTGAGCCAAAGCAGAGGGCTTTGCTACCTGTGCTGCAGAAGCCAAACTGGCCATTTCATGGTGCTGTTGTCTCATGAATGAAAGCAATTAAGGCTTTCCCTCTGTCTCTTATCTGTCTAGCATAGTGTTTCTAACCTTGCTAATTTTACAACGTGTGGATTTCAACTCTCAGAATTCTCCAGCCAACAGGGAGGGATTTCAACACCCAGAAGTCTGAGAAATATTGAATTTTCAGGGCCTGAAGAAAAGTTAAGGGGACCCCACGATCTTTCTGAGTCTCTGATTTCACTATCAATCTGCTCTTACGCTAAAGACAATTTTTTTCCCTAATATTGCATCAGAAGCTTCCTTCCTATTACTTAAATTCATTATTTCATGATCCTCACTCTGAAATGAAAGTGAAAAACTTTTGGTCACCTTCTGCATGACCACCTTTCTGTCCCATCTTCAAATAAGATGGGTCTTCTGTTCTGAGGGCTAACCATGGTCCCAAGCCACGGAGGCTTGTTAGATAGAGCCCAATATTCAATTTGTCAAGATCCTTCTGTGTCTTGAGTCTATCTTCTGGAGTGTTGGCTATTCCTGTCAGCTTGGTGTTACCTGCAAATTTGATGAGTTCCCCATCTAGCCCCTCACCTAAATCACTGATTTAGCCTATACTGAGTCTAAGCCTTGGGGTACCCCCACTGCATACTTCCCTCCAGTAGATTCTTAGGGATTATTTGTAATTTCTTAGGGATTATTAACAGATTCTTAGGGATTCTTAGTATATTATTAGAGATTGCTATGATGATAAATGCACTTATTTATCCACTTTTATTGCATCTGTAGATGGAAGCCCCATTTCAATTTACTCAGTCTCTCTGGAAACATCTCTACAGGATCATTATGAGGACTATTTTCAGCATGTGTCAGATGATGCTTGGATTCACTCAGAATTGAATTCTGGCTAGGTAGGTCCTGTGGAATTGACTGAGGTAAACTGAGAGTCTTGCTTGATTATCTGAGGAGAGTTTGATCCTGTTGATCTCAAGAAAAGGGCATAGTTGTTAGAGCTTTGATTGCTGCCTAAGAACCATGTGCCTTCTGGTTGGTTAATCCCCCTCCAAAAAATTCCCCAAATGTGGTTAAGTCCAGATAGGTGATGATGGAAAAGAGGTTCAGCTTTCCTCAAGAGGAGGTGCCTCTCTCCCAGCCATTTTTGATTTCCCATTGGCTTTCAGTACCACTGACTGTGAATCAGCTTGGGGGTAGAGAGAATGGGGGATTCCAATAAATAAGTAAATAAAACAAAGAGGAATTCAATAACTCATGAATGTTACTTCTATAATATTGATATAACAATAGCATTTCTCTACTTATTTTGATACAGTCTTTGAATAGCCTCAAGGAATATAGATACATCCCTTCATCCTTGTAGCTTCAAATCTCACCAGGCCTGTACCTGGATGACTTGAATATGGTCAGAGGCAGTAATATAATATTTCACATGTAAAAAAAACTTGTTATTTAATTTCTGATAGAAATCACTCTGCACTTAAAATGGTTTTTTGTAATGAAGCTGAATTAACAAATAGGATTTGTTATATTTAGTACATTTTCTGCAGTGAGGCAAGTGTGAACATATTTGCCTAGTAATAACAGCAGTCAAGCAGCAGAATCATTTCACTAGATGCGTTAAAACAAAAACTGGACAAACCATCTATCAAGGATTCTTTTATTTGGATTCTGTCTAGAGCAAGGAATTGGATTTAAAGGCATAGAGGATCCTTTCTGATCTGTAGGTCTATGTTCCAGATTCTATTATTCAAAATTAGAATTTTCCTTTTTTAAAAAATTAGATGGTTTGTAAAGCAACTTAATCAACAATTGGATTGGATTCCATAGTTGAGACCATTTGCCTTTAGTTGAGCTTTCCACTCAGATACTACAGTATTATGGAATTTTTAGTATCTACCTGTACTCCTTTGTACCATGATACCTGGCTCCTAAGTATTAGGTCTTTCAAGGAGAAAGGTGACTTGACAGTTTTACCTCAAGCAAGTGATACAAAAGAGAAAAACCAAATCAGGATGTTTTGAGAAATTATGGATTAGGGAAAGGACCATATTTTTCAAAACTTTTACTGATTCACAGTTAGGATCAAGTTTGTCAGCAGATCCCAAGGAGAGTATTAGGGGACATTAATCTTCACTATGATTAAAAGGGACGTGGTGGCTCAGTGGCTGAGACACTGAGCTGGTCAATCAGAAAGGTCGGCAGTTTGGCAGTTCAAATCCCTAGCACCACATAATGGAGTGAGCTCCCATTACTAGTCCTAGCTTCTGCCAACCTAGCAGTTTGAAAGCATGTAAAAATGCAAGTAGAAAAATAGGGACCACTTTGGTGGGANGTTTGAAAGCATGTAAAAATGCAAGTAGAAAAATAGGGACCACTTTGGTGGGAAGGTAACAGTGTTCCATGCACCTTTGGTATTTAGTCATGCTGGCCACATGACCACAGTGACGTCTTCGGACAGCGGTGGCTCTTTGGCTTTGTAATGGAGATGAGCACCACCCCCTAGAGCTGGAAATGACTAGCATGTATTTGCGAGAGGAACCTTTACCTTTACCTTTACCTTATGATTGAAATCATAGCCTTTAGGTTGGCAAGAGTGAGTCCTTCAGGATACCTTTCTTTTTTAATGAACATAGCATTGTATCTAGGTCTGTCCTATAAGTAGTCCTCAACCTATGGCCAGAATTGGAACTGGCATTTCAATCTCTAAGCCAGGGAATTGTTAAGTGAATCATGCCTGATTTTATGACCTTCCTGGCTGTGATCTTTAAGTAAATCATGAAGCTGTTAAGTAATTCGAGCTTCTCCTATTTGCTTGTGAGAAGCCACCTGAACATGAACCAAGCATGCTGCAACCATCATAAATACATAGTGGTGGCCAAATGCCTGAATTTTGTTCATAGGACCATGGGGACGCTGTGGGTCCACAGGAATACTGTGATAGTAAATTTGAGGACTGGTTATCAATCACTTTTTTCAGTGCTGTCATAACTTTGAAGGTGTTAATCAAACCTTCATAAGATAAGGACTACCTGTAGTAGCCACATTTTGAAATTTCACATCATAGCACAAGAAACCAATAAAGCAGGGTCATAGTGGCTGAAGATCAAATATTTGGTACAGAAGCACTTTCAGATTTAAAGATAAAGTCCTTACAATTCATGTTACCTGGGATTAATTCTTTAGCAATATGGTTCTTGCAGCAATATAGGGGCCTGATACATAAACAAAAATAATGACTCTTTCTGTGTTGGTCATTGTGCTAGTGAAGATCAAGAAAACACAGTATATTTTTGCTTCTTGGAACTGAAATATGTCAACTGCCAATCACACAAACACTATTGTGGAATGTCCTGATAAGATACTGTGAGATGCTCACCCATCTTTAATGTCAGCCTTTTCACAGACACTCTCTTATGCCGAGACATCGTTGAAGACAACATGTCTATGTGAATTTTTATGCAAAAGTTGACTTGCATGAGAAGAAATGAGCATTGCTTCTTGGAGATGAAATCATTCCACTTCCATTGGGGTAGTGATTCTCAGCATAGGTTTAAATTGTCCCCTGTAAAATATTTTATTTTCAGACACACTTTTGGGTCCAATCAAAACATTGGGAAAATTATGAAATATATTTCATAATATTAATCTGATAGATATTAGAAATTCCTTTCCAGATAGAGTTAGTCTTTGGCATACACTCAGAGGTGGTATTCAGCAGGTTCTGGTCAGTTCTGGAGAACCAGTAGCAATAATTTTGAATAGTTCGGAGAACCAGAAAATATCACCTCTGACTGCCCCTGCCCCCATCTATTCTCTGCCTCCTGAGTCCCAACTGATCGGCTGGGTCTTCTTTTGTTGCCTTGCACAGGAGGATGGAGCTGGAAATCAGGTTAGTGGGGTGGAAGACAATGGAGATTTTGCAGTTTCCTTCCCCCAGGGGTGGGGAGGGAATGGAGATTTTACAGTATCCTTCTCCTGCCACACCACCAAGCCATGACCACAGAACCAGTAGTAAAATTTTTTGAATCCCACCACTGCATATACTATATCAGGGGGTCTCCACCCACCAGGCTGCGGAGTGGCACTAGCCAGGAACTAGGCCATGAAAGCGAGCGAAGCCTCAACCGTACACATGCAGGATCTGGGTAGCATGCAAAACCATGTCCACCCCCACTCCATGGGAAAACTGCCCTCTCTGGAACTCGTCCCTGGTGCCCCAAAAATTGGACTAACTTTTTTTTTAAGCAAAGCAATCCAACTGTTAAAATAGGAATGGAACTGGCCAAGTGGACTTTTGAAAGTACACAATGCCTATTTCAGATTAATTGACCTTATGACACAAAATGGTAATTAAATCATATTTATAGGGTATAATTTTGTATTTTTATTGAAGCATTGTTATATTAATGACTCAGCTAGCAATGGATGTGGCACTTGGAGTGGGGAGGAAATCGGACAGTTCCACCTAGTCTGCCACAATGAAATTTCCTGTTAGGAAATTGAAAACAATTAACTACTTTCAGAATATTATTTTAAAGATTGATACTGGCCCTGCTTCTTCCAGTATTTGTTCCCCTGAGTGCTGTCAATAGTTTAATCTGTACAATTATTCCTGAAGGTGCTATACAATTTTTATTTGAAAACTCATCTGAAATAAAATCAAATAATATCAAACTACTTTCCAGAGAACTGGGGAGGGGTTCTTTCTGTGGGCTGAAATATCCTTTATCTGACCCTCATCTAGGCTGCAAATCTTCCTCCTGTCTCTTAAGGTCATACTCAAAATTCAGATGATGACCCTCTCTAAATCTTCCCCCTTCCAGCTGTCTAGCCTAATGTGATAGAAGTCAAAGGCATGGGAAGTAATCAGATAATTGCATTAAGTTGAATCACATATTAATTAAGTTGAGTTTAGTTTTGACATTGCTTAGGCCTTTCCTTTTGGCAGTGTAGTCCTTGGCTGTCACTAAGGGACATAGGGCAGACCTCAGGGTGAAAGAAGACATGGATTATTCTTACAAGGCAGTAGTTGTGTCTTCTTCCCAAACACATTAAAAAATTGAGAACAACTTAAATATTTACTATAAATCACAGTCCAGCTCTCCAGTGCATAGCACCACCATGGACAACTTCATTTACATATTTCAAACTTTCATCATGGTGACTTTCAATCTGATAGCACCTGACTGACAATGTGCAGAGAGGCAGAACAGATTTCTCCACAATGCATTCTCTTCATTCAACGGGTTATCTGGAAAATCCAGCCCATTGGCCCAGTATTGAAAAGTTGCTCAAATGTCCAACCTTCTGGTTTTCTTCACTTCAGGAACCAAGGCTTTCCACTCAAGAGCTGGAAGGGCAATTTCAAGTTTCTAGGATGAAGAAAGGAAAAGATGAAGGCTGAGAAACAGCAGTGTAAGTAATTATCCAAAGAGAATGTATGCAGCTCTCTAAATAATACTTTTTGGTCTTTGCTCTAGGGAAGCAGAGCAGTGACATTCGTAAAAGATGGTATGAAGTTGGTTATTGAATTAAAATATGAAGGTATTAACAGATTCCCAGACATCAGTAAGTGATCCATAAAGCAAATGATTGAAATTAGCTGATCAAACTGTAAGAACATACTATATTTCAAGGTACCTGGAAGTGGGCAGTCTATTCTTTCTATTTAAAGGATTGAAACTGATTGTGTAATTAAGTCTCATAGAATAGGAAGAGATTTAAAAGTCTAGTTCAACTCCTATTAATAAAAGTAATTTTCTGACAGATAACTGACCAGCTTCTGTTTAAAATATTTTAGCAAAGGACAGCTCATCACTGAGGACAGGTCACACTATCGGGGAGTTTCCCCTAATTTTAAGTTGAACTAGACTAGACAACCCATGAGCTATTGAGTCATGCTTCTCTCCACATAAAACATAGACAGCTAAGCCCAAGTGAAGTTGCTTCTTCTTCTTCTTCTTCTTCTTCTTCTTCTTCTTCTTCTTCTTCTTCTTCTTCTTCTTCTTCTTCTTCTTCCTCCTCCTCCTCTTCCTCCTCCTCCTCCTCCAAAAGTTTTTAAAGAGATGTTGGACAACCATTTGTCTGAAGTGATGTAGGCAGGGGGTTGGACTAGAAGACCTTCAAGGTCCCTTTCAACTCTGTTATTCTATTCTATTCCTCCTCCTCCATCACCACCTTCTCTGACCTATTTGTTTTAGCATCTCTGTGGCAGCCTTTTACATATTTCAAGCTGATTTAGAAGTTCTAGAACTCACTCAATAGTAGACAGACTATCACTTCAGTAAGGCAAAAGAAGTAAAATATTTAGAATTTTTTTTGTTTTCAATCATATATGAAGTCTACAGCCTTAGCAATAAAATGAAAAGTGAGCTAAGAGAAAAAAAATGTCAACAGTTGAATTAAATCAAAACTTTGACACTCTCATTTATTACAGATTCAGGATGAACCTATAGATCTTCTCCAGTGGATAAGGTTGCAGTATTGAATACTTTGCAGCTTCTGATAATACTATACCATAATTCTCAACTTACAACTACAATCGGGACCAGAATTTCCATTGCTACACAAGGAGTATGTTAAATGAGTCATGCCAAATTTTACAACTTTTTTTGCCACAGTTGTTAAGTAGACCCTGCAGTTGTTAAGTGAATCATGATGTTTTTACGCGAATCCAGTTACTCCTGTTGACTTATCAGAAGCCAATTGGAAAGGTCTCAAATGGCGATGATGTGACCCTGAGATGTTGCAACTGTCATAGTGTTTGCTGTGGGGAAGCTGTGATTATTGTAAGAGGAGGAATCAATTGTCAGCCACTTTTTCCAGTGCTGCTGTAACTTCATAATGTCATGAAATGAATGGCTGTAAATTGAGGATGTCCTGTATTCTATACTCACATTAAATGACTCGTTATTTAGAAATTCTTGGTCTAAATAATCTTGTCTTTTTTTGGGGGGNTTGGGGGGGGGGGGGGAATTAGAGAATTAGGGAATTAGGAATTAAGAGCCATGGTAGTGCAGTGGTTCAAATACAGTTTTGCAGGCTAATTCTGCTGACTGCTGGCTGCCAGCAGCTTGGCAGTTCAAGTCTCACCAGGATCAAGGTTGACTCAGCTTTCCATCCTTCTGAGGTTGATAAAATGAGGACCCAGATTGTTGAGGGCAATTTGCTGATTCTAAAAACTGCTTAGAGAGAGCTGTAAAGTACTATGAAACAGTATATAAGTGCTATTGCTACTATAGAGTTGATGTGTTGTTATTTCTTTACTCCTGATGCCATATCATCAGGAACAAAAGATGAGCAAAACAGGGACTCTTTTATCACCTGTGCAGATCTAGATTATAACAACTGGTGTGAAGGTATGTCTTGTCTTCTAAAAGATACAAGAAGGATCTTCATAATGATTTCTCCTATGTAGCAAAGCAGAGCATTAGGAACCGTGAATATTTGTTCCATCCACTCCTCCATCCAAAGTTGCACCTTGACCAGTTATTTTACCCTTAATCAGAATATATCTCAATAAAGTAGAAGAGACTTAGATCAACCAGCTATTAACTGTATGCCATTTGTGACAGGGATGGAGTAATCCAAACATGCTGTGTGCCCCTATTTGTGTCCTCTTGCATATTGCACTGAAAAACTGACTAGGTTTTTTTAGACTATGTTGGAATGGATCATTCAAATCAGTGTTTCTCAACTGTGGCAACTTTACGATGTATTCTGGCAGTTGAAGTCCGCACATCTTAATGTTGCTACGGTTGAGAAATGCTGGTTTAGACCATTAGAATCTAAATTTCAGCAGGTTCTGACCAGTTTTGGAGAACCGATAGCGGAAATTTTTAGTAGTTCAGAGAACCAGCAAATACCATCTCTGACTGGCTCTGCCCCCATCTATTATCTGCCTCCCGAGTCCCAGCTGATTGTCCGGGTCTTCTTTTGTTGCCCTACACAGGAGAATGGAGTTGGAAAGCAGGTTAGTGGAGTGGGGAGGGAATGGGATTTTGCAGTATCCTTCCCCCAGGAGTGGGGTGGGAATGGAGATTTTTCATTATCCTTCCCCTGCCATGTCCAACAAGCCACACCTAGCAAGCCACACCCCACCCTGTCCACCAAGCCATGCCCACAGAACCGGTAGTAAAAAAATTTGAATCCCACCACTGGTCTAAACGATCCATTCAATCAGTCTAAATTCTCTCGTTGATAGAAACTATTTCTCAGTGGAAGAATCCAAATTAAAACCTATCTAACTGAAGGCTGTCCATACCTTTTTTGAATGCATCCAGAGATGGAAGCCACCACCTCATTGATTAATTAATTCCAATTGTCAAATTGTTTGTTGACTTAGTAAGATATCTTTTAACATCTAACCAGAACCTTCCTTCCAGTAACTGCCTCCTGAATGTACTGTAAAAGAACATCTCACAATGACACCAAAAATAGCTTTCCTGGATGCATCAATAAATCTGAGGTTTATAGAAAGCTTTAGGAAAATGTGGAGAAAGTACTGGAAAGCAAAGGATCAAGAACAGAGAATAAATATATTATCACCGACAAACAGTAAAAAAGTCTAGACTCCTCTCATTTATCTGTCTCCAATTTTTCCTCTTTGAGTTTTATTGATATCTTTTTCTTTGGATAGCTCATAGAGGAACACATATTCTGTAAATGTTGGCAAATATTTGACACTTAGCATCAACATAGGAGATATTAAATCCTTCCTCATAGGCAGCAAAACAATTGTCCTAGGCATGGTGGAAGTTGCAAGAGTGGAAAACCTAGCTACATTTTAATTTATTTATCAGATTTTTATCCTGCCTTTATTACTTTATAAGTGATTTAAAGGGGGGAACATTCGACATACTCCTTCCTCCTCCTCTTTTACCTCACAACAACAACCCTATGACATAGGTTGAGCTGAGAAAGACTGGCTGTTTCAAGGTCACCCAGCTGGGACTAGAACTCACAGGCTTCTTGTTTCTAGGCCAGCACCTTACCCACTAGATCAACATGGTTCCAGTGAAGTTCTCACTGGAAAAACACTCAATTTGCTGACTAGGGAGGGTCAAGTTTGAAGACCTTGGGAAGTGCAGGGTAACTGTCTAAATGATTCCCTTCTTCTGTTCGTTTCATTCTGTACTGATGCAATCTTTTCCCAATTGCTTTTGGTATTGATCTCAATAGCTTAATAAGCCAGAGTACATGAGAAAACTAAGATCCTACTTCAATTAATTTAAAGGCTTGACTGACATGTCAAGTACCCAAACTGTATGTCTGTGGAGATTCTCAGTCATCCAGGTCATGGTTGTCCCAAAGGTGTTTTTTCATGAGGCAACTGGAAAGTCCAGTTATCTTTTGAAAAAGCACCTTTGGGATACCCAAGCTATACTTTGGAGCAGGGATCTCCAACCTTGGCAACTTTAACCCTGGAGGACTTCAACTCCCAGAATTCTTTGGAGGGTCTCTTTGGGGGCATTGCACACTTAAAAGGCACTGTATTCTGACTGTCTCTTTCCCACCATTCTGTAAATATTTTCCCCACTAATCAAGGACTGTGTACAACATGCTCATTCAATTTATCTCATTTGAGGGATCAAATGACATATGAGAGTTTATTGTAACGATTAAGGCACTGAGCTAGAAACCAGGAGACTGTGAGTTCCAATCTAGCTTTAGGCATGAAGCTTGCTGGGTGAACTTGGGTCACTCATGTTCTCTCCGACTAACTCACCTCATATGATTGTTGTTATAGGAAAATAGGAGGAGAAAAGAGCATTAGGTATGTTGGCTGCCATGAGTTACTTATAAAGTAATAAAGATGGGATAAAACTCGAATTAACTATACAAGTAAATCTATATTGAACCATGCAGTGATTACATGGGCTAAGGAGGAGAGAAGCAAGGACATTTCATATCAGGACTCTTAAACTGTATTTTGAAAAGTATACACACTATTTACCTAATATAAAACACACCATTTAGTTATATTGGGATGCTTTCAGAAAGATACCTATTGACCCTATAGTTGTTCATTCTTCCTTTTTTATTAAACTGGTTTTTGTTTGATTAAAACAATGAAATAAATAGTAGAAGTCACAGGCGTCTTGCAAGTGAATTACAATAGCAGGACTTTGGTTAAATTCTGCCACAGAGATTGGGCAATTGTACTGTACATGAAAAGGTCCATACAGAATTGGGCAACATGCCTTTCCAGATGTTATTGGCCATCCACCTCTAAGCAACATACTAAAGGTAAAAGAAGATGGGAGATACAGTGCAACACTAGAAGATTCCTACATTGCCATACCCCAAGAAGCATCCCCAGTGTGAATTTTCCATTTTACCAGAGAAATATAGCTCAGAACCAGAAGAGAGATATTGACACAGCATTTTCCAATATGCATTTCCTCAGTAGAAATAGCCACAAAACTTGCTAGCAAAATATAGTGTACTGTATTTAATTATACATGCACCTGAATGAATTTGTGATTTCTGAAAGGATTTGTGTGAAATAATTATTGCCCTTTTTTACATGCTACAAGTTTTTTTAATCTATCTTTTATATTTGAACTTGTAGCAATCAGTCTCAAAAATGTGATGTTGCAACAGATCAGCCTATCATGAGAAAGGTTTCTATTATTATTTTTTTTGCAACAGAATGTTTACCAGGGTTCACTAACATAACATCTTGATACCTGAGAGAAACAATCCAAAAGGATCTTCCTTTTTTATAACTGGTAACTTTAAACTGAGATTTAACTGGACTTGCTAATATTTAATAATGTGCCAATACTGGCTAAGGTGACTTTGTTCCTTGAAAAGATTTCCAGACCCTCTATTGAGTATGAATCCCTCTTGTATTCACTAGTTTAACTCCACACTGCTATTGCTCAAAGTCTGTCCTTGGGTTTAATGGCAGTGACAGTGATATATATGATCACGGAATTGTTAGGCCATAAGACAACAGAGTAGGTATGGTATGAATTGCTTTCAGCATCACCTACAGCAAACCACAAAAATGCCCAAATGATAAAACACACATGGTAACATCCTTATGCAAATGTTATCCTTATGTACTCATGTTTAAACATGTGGTGCAAGTCACATTTGCATGATGATATCACACATTTTATCATTTGACTTCTTCTGTTCTCCCTGAAGATACCCATGGCTACATTGATGGCCATTGCCCATTATCTCCTTTTTTCTAGAAAATGGATGTTCTATTGGGTTGTAGCTTACTGATGATAACAAGGAAAATCAAGAGTTACCAACAATGCTTATAAAATCAGAAAAGTACTTTTATTTACAATTCAATCATACATTAATATAGCATCTGAGCTATTTTACTCTCTGGTCAAACAAAAGAAAATTCAAAGATGTCAACATAAACGTTCAGTTTCACAGAAGAACACTGCATTGCTAAAACAAATTTAAATAATACTGTACAAGTTATAAAGTACCAAAACATGAATCAGGTGGGTGGAAGACTCACAATATTTTTTTTAAAAAAATTAGGTTTTAACCTTGGAATAGAACTTAAAATGCATTTTTTTCTGGAGTGTACAAATCATTCTTTTCATAATATAGCTAACAATATCAAAATAGAGTTTTAGCTCTACAATGATGCTCATGCCCTACTTTAATTGTATATAAGACTGTACCTTCCATTTTATTCAGATATCTAGAACTAAGTAATGGGACATTTCTATACTATGAATATATGTCAGTGTTATTACCAGTTTACTTGTTGTTACTTCCTTTTCCTAGAGATTCCCGGAAACCAGGGTCTTCTTTCAAGTTTACTAATATTTCTCAAAAAATTAACTTTCATGATTATGTAGAACCTTAAAACTGTATACTGTATGTACTCTATCCTCCCCATTATTTGTGGCATTGCAAACATGAGGGTGTGAGCATCTATTTATACAGAAACAACCCATCAAAGCTAAACATTTTTTACATTTAACCAATTTCAACAGAATACAATGCATTTTTAAATCCCCTCTTGTTGAGATCAGCAGGTCTTTGAAACGCTTAGTTCCACCAGGATTAAGCCCATTCTGAAAAGAAAACCTTCAGAATATCATGTAATTATTCACAAGTAGCAGTGAACAATTTTGTATTTGCTACTTGCAGGTTAAAAGTACTATATACAAAATACATATATTATTGGAGATTTATCCAATTGTATCCCACTTCTGCATAATACATATGTTCAGAATATGATACATTATTTACAAGAAATATATAATATATCTTACAGCATATTTACATACATTTCTACTGTCCAATCCTTCAAAAACAGTTTGGAAATGACCCATCTTCTAGAACAAAGGGCAAAATCACTGCTTGATTGAGAACTGCCTGGAGTAACAAAGTCCCCACACCAAAATACAGGAGCAAAAAAGAAAACAAAATTCAATATCCACCCAGCATGTCACTTTGCATGGAAGCAAAGAGGTTTAACTGTTGAAATAAAAGGATGGCAGGAGCTCACAGGTGCAGTAAACTGATCCAGAAATGGCACAAAAACTTTGCAAAGTGGAGCTTTATGGACATTTTGCCAAACAAAGAAACATATTTTCCTAAACCTAGCAAATAGACCTTTTTGTATTTACAAAGCTGTTCATGTGGGATCCTTGGTGCTCTGTGAGCTTGTTTTGTTGCAGACATTTCATTACCCAACTAGGTAACATAATCAGTGCTATACTGCAATGCTACTCCTCTTCTATTGATAAACTGTTCATATTGCATAACTTGCATCCATTTATAAAGATCTCTGGAAAGCACACCCTATTGCATTTCACTTTATTCTCATAAGTAACTACTTTGTTGTGTAGGTAGATAAGCCTGAAAGTTAGTCTGGCACAACCAAAAAGAAAGGCAGGTTTCATTTGGCTCGTATTGCACATGAAAGTTGATATTGTAAAATGAAAGCATAGTTTAGAAAAGGGGGCCCCAACTTCCAGTCCATGGAGTGGCGCCAGGCGCAGCATGCCAGAAACTGGGCCATGCAAACAAGGGAAGCCCCACCTGTGGGATGCAGGTAATACACAAAATCATGCCCACTCTGGTCCATGGAAAAACCTTTCTCCATGGAACTGATCTCTGGTGCCCCAAAA
Source organism: Laticauda laticaudata (assembly GCA_004320025.1). Taxonomy (NCBI): domain Eukaryota; kingdom Metazoa; phylum Chordata; class Lepidosauria; order Squamata; family Elapidae; genus Laticauda; species Laticauda laticaudata. The sequence goes on along the minus strand of BHFT01041913.1, from coordinate 17,406 downwards.
GTTGGGGACCACTGGTTTAGAGACATATCTATAGATTAGTACAAGGTATCACTTTATGGCTGAATGGAGACATTGAGTGGAGACAGAGTCTTGACCCAAGAGACCAGTTTCCATCAAAAGGCCTAATTTTGGTTGGCCTCCTTTCCAAAGCACATCAGCTTAATTCCTCTTACACCGAGTTGTGATGAGAAAGATCAACCAAGATTCTGAGCAAGGTCCAGTCTCATCTAATTGGTAAACTTGCAAAACTGTCTAATTACTTCCGGTTAATGGACTTATATGTTTGGTTTAAGTGAGTCTGCAAGACTGTAGGATCCATTTATTTTCATCTTTCTAAAAATGTAAATAAATATGGCAGCTGCAGGACCTGCTACTATGGATAAACAAGAAACTACGATGATTACAGGAGTCACGTAATCCAGCTCTTCAACTCTGGCTGAAAACAAAACAAACAGGAAAAAAAATGAGCATAGTATGACAACAATGGGCATTGACAACGCTATCAGAAAGTTTTACTCACAAATGTTTACAATCCCCTAAGACACCTTTCCAAATGTGTAGTTTTTAATACTGGAATACTCTACAGTAGCCCTGCTATTTGGAGAATTCTGGGAATTAAAGTTCCAAAATCAGTTTGGGGAAAGATTCCACACAAATTAATATGGAAAATTAACCAACTTTAGTTCGGAAAAGAGTGAAATATGGGCTAAAGGGAATGTAAGGGAATAGTTAGAAGGCTAAGGTATTTGACCAGAGGTGGTATTCAGCAGGTTCTGACCAGTTCTGAAGAACTGATAGTGGAAATTTTGAATAGGTTGGAGAACTGGCAAATAGCACCTCTGACTGGCCCCGCCTCCATCTATTCTCTGTCTCCCTAGTCCCAGCTGATTGGCTGGGTCTTCTTGTGTTACCTTGCACAGGAGAACGGAGCTGGCAAGCAGGTTAGTGGGCTGGGGAGGAAATGGGGGTTTTGCACTACCCTTCCCCTGGAGTGGGGAGGGAATGGAGATTTTACAGTATTCTCCCCCTGTCATGCCAACCAAGCCACACTCACCAAGCCACACCACACCCACCAAGCCATGCCCACAGAACCAGTAATAAAAAAAAAATTAATCCCACCATTGTATTTGACCCATGGAAAACACTGTATTTCTGATCACTTTTCTTCATTACTATTTTCCTCTTGTATATAATTTCTTTATACAGGTAGACTTCGACTTACAACTATTCTCTTAGTGACTATTCAAAATTGAAAAAAAGAGACATGACTATTTTTCACACTGAAGATCCATGAAGCAACCCCCACAGTCACGTGATCAAAATTTGGACACTTGGTAACTGGCATGCATTTGTGACACTTGCAGTGTTCTGGGGTCATGTGATTCCCACTTTACAACCTTCTGACAAGCAAAGTCAGTGGGGAGATGAGATTTACTTAACAACTGGGTTACTAACAATTGCAGGGATTCACTTAACAACTGTAGCAAAGAAAGTTCATAAAATGGGGTAAAATTCACTTAAGTGTCTTGCTCATGAACAGAAATTTGGGGTCCCATTGCAGTTGTCAGTCAAGGACTACCTGTACAAAGGCTAGTTTCTAAGCAATGTCTTTTAATATTGCAAGAATCCTAGCCAGGGAAAAGAAGAGCTGATCTCAATTACCTTTTGGGGAATGCTACCCAATAAGCATGGAGTGTTAAGGCAATGCAATCTGCTAGCAGTATTAGTACAGTATGGTTATGTGGTTCAATTATTGAAAAATATATACCAATTATTATGATCTTTTCCGTATTATTTCTGTCACCAGTAGAAGCATCCACCAGGTGCACAGCTGTATTGTTTTTCAGTGCTGCATGTGATGTCACAGAGGTAATTATTTTGGGTGCTGTATCTGATGCAGACATGGTAATCAACTCCGCTGTTGCTATATCTGATGTTGTAGACAAAAAAGTTTTCAGTGTTGCATGGGATGTAACCGATATTGTAGTTTCTGATGCTGTATCTGATGTAAAAGATACTGTTGTTTCAGATAGAGCAGTTAGTACTTTTGTTTCAGATGGGGTGGTTAATGCTGCTGTTTCAGATGGGGTAGTTAATACTGTTGTTTCATATGAAGTACTTAATACTGTTGTTTCAGATGGGGTGGTTAATGCTGTTGTTTCAGATGGGGTGGTTAATACTTTTGTTTCAGATGGAGTACTTAATACTGTTGTTTCAGATGGGGTGGTTAATGTTGAAGCGGCTGCTGAAAAGACTGAAGCTAAAGAAAGAAATGAAAATATGCACTTCTGTTAATAATTGTTTAAAGAAGGCAGTCTACTTTTTGACAAATATAAAACCAAACTACGTGATGATAATATATATATGAATGTTAACGTTGAATATTTTCAACATGAATGCTCAAGCACCTGAGATTTTAAAAACCCTGATATATTGGTTTTTGTGTTTATTTGAATGTAAAATATTTGACATCCAGGCTTTAGCTAGAGAATATTTAACATTAACATTCAAATAAGTTCAGTGAAGGAAGATAGTCTTCTTATCTCTGCTTTAATCTTCCTCCTTCATAATCGGATTCTAAACAGGAAAGCTTTATAAGTGCAGCTAGGAAGTTTAGAAATGGACTTAATGATCACGCACTCTCCTATTATATAGTATATTATTAAAAGGTTCTCAAAATGACCCACAACAAATATTGGAAAACTCATTAGCACATTAAATCTAGGGATTCCAAACTCTGATTTGCAAATGATTTTTTATTCACAGTATTCTGTGACTATGAATAGGCTGATCAATGAATATCCTTCTTTTGCAATATTATATTAGTTGCTATTAATCTGACCCTTCATGATTAAAATGAGACTGGCTATAACAAGACTGGTGATTGTCGCAGATGAAAAGGTGAAACCCTTGCTTTGCAAGGCCAGCAGTTGAAGGGATACAAATCTGTGAGTGCATTCAAGAATATGGCCTTTTACAGTCCCATCAGTTTTATACCTTGTACAGAAATATATAGCGATGTTCTCTCCACTACACTTGTAACTTCATTGGTGACTTCACAGGTATAGGTTCCAGAGTCAGAGGGCTGAGGATTTGGGATAGAGAGGTTGTACTTTTCTGCAATATTCTGGGCCAGTCCATCAGGAAGCTGCTTCTTCCAGACAAAACTAGCCTGAGGATGACTTTCAGTCAAGCAGGTAAGTATCAGTCCTTCTCCTTCTAGTACAGTGTTGCCTGGAAATGTCACGATTTTAGTATTCCGTGGGCCATCTTAAAGAAAGCAAAGGATAGCCAAGTTAAATTAGTAAACTGTAAGTTGAAGGTCACAATGAGTGCCCCAAATGGGGAAGGATTTGAGAATCATCATGGTGAATATCAAAAAATGTTTATTCACGGATATATTTTTTTCCTCTATTAAAAATGTTTAAAGCACAAATATTAATCAGATGGCGAAGGTACTTTAAATGAAAATGAAAGCATAAACCAGAACTGCTCATTTGACTTGTCTTGCCACAATTGTCTTAAAATTCCTTCTTAACATCCTCCTAAAACTAGCCGAGCCTACTGCAAAGGGAGGCAATCTTAACATGAATACAACCTATGTTTGAATCTTCATTCCATCAACATACTTACAGTTTATTTCCATCACATGCGTAAACTGCCTGGGTGGCAGAACCATGTCCTCTAAAGACAGCTCGGCTACGCATGTAATCTCTTTCCCAAAATCTTCCTCGGTAGGAATGAAATCCATCTTCAGGTTCTTGGTCTGCAATGATTCTGTATGAGGGTCTTGAAAAAACTCTTTTTCAGCAGTTAGTTTTCCTTTGATCAAAGTGATCATCAACTGCTCAGAAGGATAGACCTCGGGGACACGACAGGTGACAGAAGCAGGTTGCCCAAGAATGAGAGGGCTTCTGAGCTCAATAACCGGATCACTGGGGAATGCTAAAAGGAGAAATGAAGAAACCATATCAGAAGTTTGCTTTAAGCAGCTAAAACTGTCAGCTCTCTGTTCACAACTACTTAGTCCTCATGTTTTGGATACAAACTGCTTCCCAGATGATGGCATTTGAACCAATATCATGGCATTACTGTTGTTTGGTGTGTAAACTCTGAATGAACCAGCATTTTATACCAGGGGTCTCCAACCTTGGCCACTTTAAGGTTTGTGGACTTCAGCTCCCAGAATTCCCCAGCCAGCGCATGCAGGTTGGAGACCCCTGTTCTATACAACCTCTCAACATATGAANCCCAGCCAGCGCATGCAGGTTGGAGACCCCTGCTCTATACAACCTCTCAACATATGAAAACCCCCAAAAGACCCATAAACAGGGAGGAGAAAAGGGGAGCCTGCCTCCAGTTCCATGATGCTGCCACCCCCATTTCAGTAATTTATTTTAATTTAAGTGCATTGGCAAAATGAGCTAATCTGTTAGGATGTGGTATTGCAGGCTACTTCTGCTGACTGTAAGCAGTTCTATCCTGACTGGTTCAAGGTTGATTCTACCTCCCGTCCTTCTGAGGTTGGTAAAATGAGGACCCAGATTGTTGGGGGCAATGTGCTGACTCTGTAAAACTGCTTAGAGAGGGCTGTAAAGCACGGTGAAGCGGTATATAAGTCTAAGGGCTATTGCTGATATGTTAAGGGTAAATACACTGCGTTGTTTTCCAGTTTAAGAGCATTCAGATTTTATAGATGTTTATAGAAAGGCATACACCCAAGCCTTTGTCATGCAGACTCCAATTAACCTGTCTTCTTTTTTGGGGTGTGCCCTCCACAACATTTTTCATTGTCTATGGACCTGACCTGCAGGATTCTTAGGAANGTGCCCTCCACAACATTTTTCATTGTCTATGGACCTGACCTGCAGGATTCTTAGGAAGAAATGACCTAAAAAACAGCTTCAAAATTTCAATTACAGCAGGCCCGAATACAATGGGGACAAACACTCCCAAATTCTCCAATTGTTTCCATCTGTCCCATAAGTTGTTACACAGTTGATCTGCTGAAGGTTCATCTGAGCAGTGTCATCTGATGAAATACAATTGATCTGTCCCAGCAATGCTTTCTGGAATGGTGCGCACGCACACACACACACACACACACACACACACACACACACACGCATGCATACATATACCAAGATATGGATTGCCACTGCCTTGACTTTCCTCATTTTTCATAAGTTCTTGAAAACATACTTTTTTTGTGTCATATGGACCAGCGTTGTAATGGTTGAAATTATTATCATGGCTGGCTTTGGTTATATCACATCTTTATGGATTCAGACTGACAGTGCACTTCAATTCTGTTAAATATTATTTCATTTATTATTTATTTGTATCCCACCTTTATCATTTTTACAAATAACTCAAGGCAGAGAACATATCAAACACATCTTCCTCCTCCTATTTTCCCTACAATAACCCTATGAGGTGAATTGCACTGAGAGAGAGAGTGACTAGCCCAAGGTCACGCAGCTGGCCTTCATACCTAAGAAAAGGACCAGAACTCACGTCCCCTGGTGATTGGGCCAATGTCACCCTGCTGGTTTTGATGGCTAAGACAGAATTAAAACTCATTGTCTCTCGCTTTATACCTTGGTGCCCTAGCCATTAGACCAATCTGGCTCTTCTATTAATATATATATATTAATATATATATCAAGGTTTTTTTTTTAAGTTTTTGCAGGTACTTACATGAATGCTGTTCAGCTTCCTTCGGGTAATTATCCCACGTCATTGTAGTGCTTTTAAAGTTGTAGCAACGTTTCAGCAGAATCTCATCTGCCATCAGTGCATCAGTGCAGATGAGATCAATCATGATGGCAGATGAGATTCTGCTGAAATGTTGAATAGCTGAATAAGCACACACACACACACACACACACACACACACACACACATATTATATAATTTGTTTTTTTAAGTTTTCGCGGGTACTTACATGTGTGCTGTTTAGCTTCCTTCGGGTATTATCCCACGTCATTGTAGTGCTTTTAAAGTTGTAGCAATGTTTCAGCAGAATCTCATCTGCCATCATCAGGCTTCTGTATAGAGTTTGTATACAAACTCAGTACAGAAGCCTGATGATGGCAGATGAGATTCTGCTGAAACGTTGCTACAACTTTAAAAGCACTACAATGATGTGGGATAATACCCGAAGGAAGCTGAACTGCATTCATGTAAGTACCTGCGAAAAACTAAAAAAAAAAAATCATACATATACATTATATATATATATATTATATATATATATAATATATATATATATATATATATATATATGTTTTTGGTTTTTTTATATATATATACATATACATGTGTGCTGTTCAGCTTCCTTTGGGTATTATCCCACGTCATTGTAGTGCTTTTAAAGTTGTAGCAATGTTTCAGCATGTAAGTACCCGCGAAAATTTTAAAAAAACAAATACATATACATATATATCACACAGACACACAGACACACACACACACACACACACACACACACACCACACACACACATTAATCAATCAATATCAATATATCAACATATATATCCAATCAATATCTAAGTCTCTTTTAACACAATCTTTAAGAAAAAGATGAAACGATCTGCGAGGACCATTCCTACCTGCAGATCAATTAGACACTTAAATTCCATATACGTGGTAACTATAGTTATGCCATGAGAATTAGATACACTGCATCTTACTATAGTTTAGTTACTTACAGTAAATGTCAACCATGACTGCTTTTTCTTTGGACGGTTCACCCTGCTTGCAAACAGCAGTGCAAAGATATTGGTGCTCATGTTGAAATCCAACAGACTGTATAGTTAAAACTGAACTCTTTCCTTGATGGCTCAGTTTCCCACCTAATGGATAGTCTAATTGGGTTCTCCAGGAAAAGTACGGGGATTCACAATCGGTTGTGCGACAGCTTAGGGCAAGCTTGTGTCCAATTTGTGCAAAAACTCTGTGATCTGGCACAATGTCCTCTATTCCAAAGGCTTTCGCTGAAACAAGAGAGAAGGAAGAACATTCAGGATATATAGATGCAGTGTTACAGATACATATTTATCTTCCCACTGTTTAAAATCAAGTATTTATCCAAATGAGCCCAACTCAATGTTCAAAAACCTGCTTCTAGACAAAAGCAGAGTGGAACTGTATCTAAGCAGGAGTGAAGACAAAAAGCATTGCTTGACATGGGAATGGTGAAGATGCATGCAGACAATATAGCTAGTATAATAATTGCTTTAGTACAAACTCAGCCACCCAGAGCTGGTCTGAAGCTGGGTCACACCTAAATGGATAATAATTAATAAAAAATAATTTTTATTCCACTATAATGTTTATTCTTCTCTCAAAAATATCTTACAATAGTAGTAAGATTTCTATTTCCATAACACCGCTGTGTTTTGTTTTAAACTGAATGTGTGAATTTACTCATGTTTTAAAGTGAATGTTAAAGTTACAAACTGTAACTTTGAACCGTAAAGTGAATGTACAGTTATAAACCAGCATTAAGGCAACAAATAGCATCTATTTGAATGTAGAATCGGGAAGGTCATCCAGACTCTGACGCAGCATACAGGAACAAAGTGACTAGGAATGTTGTCCGGATGTGTAGTCGTGGTGATACTAATCTAATATTCTGGGCCTAGGCTGAAAAATTAATAACATGTCCAAGACTGTAATCTTATAACCACTGATCTTAAAGATCTATTGAATTCAGTGGAACCACTTCTAATATGTCCACACAATCAAGTTATTGTGCCATTGATTCTGATGAGTTTCAGTTATGATTGGTGTCTAAATGAAAATAGATGGAAGATGGAATTCCAATGCATGCATATTGTTATATGGAAATAGTCCTGCCTTACAGCCTAAAGTTCAAGGTCTCAGCACAATTACCAATCACTGAACTGACTGATTACCAATCACTGAACTGACAATCTATATATTGCTCAAATTCGAGTCCTAAAGAGTAAGAGTTTAGTTCAAAAGCACATGCTTATGTCTATCATTAGAGTTAATATATAATAATATATAATTAAGCTTCCACTTAATGTATCAGAAGAATGTGTCACCCATAAATTTAGGTTTTCAAATGACAATCCCATCAGTGCACTTTTACTCAGGAAGAAATCTGAGTACACCGGTTGCTATATTGAAGTTAACGGTTCCCAAGGCTGCAGTATCATTTCTGAATCCATGTGGATGGATGCCTGTCGGCTAACAGCACAAGGTTTATTATGCCTGCTTACTTGCAAGGGAATCCAGTAGCACTCAGTGGGATTTGCTTGTAATACGTCTACTAAAATTGCATCCTCGTTTTTTTTAAAAAAATCTCTTCACAAGTAAAAGATTTATAAGGACATTTATAAAATCACTTAGAATAACTTTGTCACTTTGCATGTACACTGATTGGCATACATTAAAATTACCCACACCCTCTGTAATATCTATCTATCTATCTATCTATCTATCTATCTATCTATCTATCTATCTATCTATCTATCTATCTATCTCTACCTACCTATTACTACCTTCCTATCTATGCTATCTCTATCCATCTATTACCGTATCTATCTCTCTATCATCTATCTATCTATCACCTACCTATCTTACCTACCTACCTGTCATATATCTATCTCTATCATCTATCTATCATCTATCTACCTACCGATTATTCTATCTATTATCTATCTTCTATCTATCTATCTATCTATCTATCTATACTAGTCTACTGTCATTATCTCTATCATCATCTTACCTATCTAGCAATTTATCTACCTATCTATCTATCATCTATCTATCAACTACCTATCTACCTACCTACCTGTCATCTATCTATCCTCTATCATCTATCTATCAACCTACCTATCTACCTACCCGATTATCTATCTATCTATCTATCTATCTATCTATCTATCTTATCTATTCTATCTATCTATCTATCTATCTATTCTATTCTACCTACCTACCTACCTACCTGTCATCTATCTCTATCATCTATTTATCATTCTATCTATCTCAATCATCTATCAATCTGTCTGTCTGCCTGCCTGCCTGCCTACCCACACCCACCGCTCCATCCATCCATTCCGTCCGTCCGTCCGTTCCGTTTATCTGTCTCTCTCATTCCTTATCTTGGAGCAAATACATTTATTTATATTATTTTTATTTCAGATGTGTAATCATGCAAAACGAGCACACGTGTTCTCTTCAGAGCGCCAGCAACGAGCTCTCACTCACCCGCGGTGAACGCCAGGAAGCAAGGAAAGCAACGCGGGGAGTCATCGGGCCATCGGCTGCGACGACTTGGGTCCGGGGGACGCCCAACCTTGAGCGGGTTTCAGAAAGGGCAGTCCCGAAAATTGCCTTGCCCAGGGATCTCTCCAAGAAGGACACCCCCCCCCCCACCGAGGACGCGGAAAGAGAAATCGGTGAATGCCGGACCCGCTCATGCGCCCTTTTTATCGATGAAGAGGGACGGGGGAGGCAGGAGCGGGGGTCTCGGGAGGGAGTCGGACTGTGGGAGAAAGAAGCGCTCCTTGGGAATTCCGGCATGGAAATCCCGAAAACCGAGAAAAAAAACGAAACCGGCTCTCCCACCCCCGGAACCCGGCCCACGTTGGAATTGCCTCTCTTCTTCCCGGTTTCCTGCACACGGGGCGGCAAAAAAGTTGTCCGCGAAGGGGACCTGGCGCGGCGCCCTTTGGCGAGGATTCCCCCCGTCTCTGGTTGCGCGTTTGGGCGCGAGAAAGAGAGCCGTGAACCAGGAAAGTCGGAAAAAGAAGCAAAATGGAGCCGCTTTTCAATCCTTTTAGCAGAACGTGGAGAGAGATGCTTCTTCTTTCTGTCAAAATCATCGATGGGGAAGAATCGGCTGATGGGGACGTAAGCGCTGAAAAGCGTCGAAACATGGAGGTCTCAACCGTTCAGATTAACAAGAGTTGGAAGAGGGCCTTGTGGGTCATTTAGTCCAACCTCCACCCCACCCCACCCCACCCACGCACCGTTTCTGACAGTCTCTTTTTGAAAGCTTCCAGTGAAGAAGCTCCCACAACTTCTGAAGGCAAGCTGTTCCACTGGCTGATTGTTCTCACTGCCCTAAGATTTCTCCTTATTTCCAGGTTGAATACCCTCCTTGTTCAGTTTCCATCCCTTATTCCTTGTCTGGCTTTCAAGTGCTTTGGAAAACAGCTTGACCCCCTTGTCTCTGTGGCAGCCCCTCAAATATTGGAACATTGGTCCTTCTCTGAACTCTCCCCTCACAGTCAGGAGGCTGTGAGGCTGATCCTAGGTGGAGGCTGATATTTGGAATAGATTCTCCTGCAGAGGGTTGGACTAAATGACCTTCAGGATCCCTTCCAACTCTGTTATTCTATGTTCTTCATAGATTAGCCATGCCCAGTTCCTATAACTGTTCTTCATATATTTTAGCCTCTAGTTTCCTAATCATCCTGGTTGTTCTCTCTGCACTCTTTCCAGAGTCTCAACATCTTTTTTTATACTGCGGCAACCAAAACTGGATGAAGTACTCTAGGTATGGTCTTACTAAGGCTTTATGGAGTTGGTATTAGTACCTCACTTGATCTTCAAGCATTCAGTTCAGGCCTCGTGAATTCAGCTGGACAGGTGATCTCATCATAACGGGGGCTATTATTTTGTTGATGAACGATGAACAGGCAGAGCTGTCTGTATTCATGTCAAAAAATAATATTTGCCAACTGGGTATAAACATCTTAGGTCAACTTTACAGGGCTGTTGTAATGAGTATTTAGAGAGTTAGCAATACAAACAAAAGACCCTATGAGAGCAATATTAGGCGTGTAGCAATGCCGAAGCTCCCAAAAAGGAAAAGGCTGCTAGATTTGGAATTTTCCAAAAATCTTCATCAAGTCCAGTTCCCGAAGTTGGGTCTCTGTTTAGTCAATCTGTGGAGAAGATGAGGCGATGTCCTTCAAAGGTCTTGCACCTAATATCTTTGGATAACAGCAAAATATCATGGCATTTATAGTCCCAAATACCGACTGTTGAGAAGACACTGTTGCTGATTCCTGAATGACAATTATTTTGGCCAGCCTCTGTTCTGTCTTGAGTGTAGCAGACGTGTTCTGACCAAGGCTTCCTAGACCGTAGTTACGCACATGCTTATTTTAAAAACAAGTCTGATTTATATTGCAATGCTGGGAATTGTTTTCATTCCCAGCCTGTAATGAATCTCAAACAGTCCCTCGAGATAAGCACCCACCTTTCTTTCCTGTGAAGTGCTGCCAATAACAGAAGTATGAAATGAACTAGGAAAAAAAAACCCAACCAAAGTACAAAGAGCTTCAACAATGAATCTGAACGGAATGAACTACTTTGCTTCCTGCAAAGGTTTCATCACCTTTGCCTGTCCTTTATACCTTATGGGAGGGCAACCACCTCGCAGCCTTACTCCCGAGTTGCCCCTTATGTTTCAGCTGCTCTTGCCTTCTAGCAGCTCAGCGCATATGCGCACTGGGAACAGGCTCCCCTGGGTTGTCTGCCTGGCTGCTGCCAGACTCCAAAGGCTCCAGAGGCAGCACCCCACTCCCAGATGGTCCTGGCCCCATCTCTGCATCGGATGCAGGACCCTCGTCCGAGTCCATTCCAGACTCTTGGACTGATCCCCTTTCTTCCCCACTGTCCAATTCTGCTGCCGTCTGCACAGGCTGCTGGCGGAGCACAACAGGATGCCAGTACACGTAGTCCTCAACTTAATGGCCACAACTCAGCCCCAAATTTCTTTTGCTAAGAGAGACACTTGTTCACCAAATTTTGCCCAACTTGATGACTTTTCTTACCACGGTTGTTAAGCGAATCGCTGCAGTTTTTAAATTAGGAGCACCGTTCTTCAGTGAATCCGGCTTCCCCATTGATTTTGCTTGTCAGAAGGTCGGTCACAAAAGGAGATCATCTGACTCTGAGACATTGCAACCATCATAAATATGAGCCAATTACCAAGCCAATTACCAATTTTGATCACATGACCATGGGGATATTACAATGGTCATAAGCGTGAAAAATGGTCGTAACTCACTTTTTTCAGTGCCATTCTAACTTTGAATGATCACTAAGTGCATCATTGTAAGTTGAGGACTAGCTGTATAAATGCATATATTGGAAGAAGACTGCAGACCTGTAATTTCACCCAAGCTCACAAATAGTCGTATCCTCTGAAAATAAGATATAACACATTTATTTCCTCTTCAAATGAATTTTTCTTTTTGCACATTTATGGAATTTCCACATTGCTACTGTTTTTACTTTCCATTTCTACAAAATGCTTTAAAGGTGATTTGATAAAATATTCTGCCTCTCTTCATCTCACAAACTTCTGGAGGGAAAAAAAATGAGCAAAGAATGGCTGCATCTTAAATAGTTTGAAGTCTTACCTTATTAAATACTTTAAAATGTTAACCATCAGAAACAGGGTGGGAATTAGATCTTTCTTTTCAAAACTAGCAGCTGACTGTGAGTATTTAAAACAATGCCACGCTAAAATTTATCCAGATTTTGCTTTATTGGTCTTCCCTGAGCTGCTGTTTTATTATTTATTTATTAATTTAAAAGAAATTACTATGGTACAGGTTTGGTGATATCTACAGTAATATTTTGTGTAGACCATTTTGTAGTAATATTATTTATTATTAAACAAGTTCATAAGTGTAACATATTAGGTCATTTCCCCCCNTTATTTATTATTAAACAAGTTCATAAGTGTAACATATTAGGTCATTTCCCCCCCCCCCTTCATTTTCTATGAATTTTCTTCTTTAAAACAATTGTTTTATTAATGGTGTATAGCTTTTTTATAAGTCTACTTCGGTGTTTTTGTTATTGTTTTTTCTTGTAATTTTTAAATGAAATTTGAAAAAAAAAATTAAAGATATGCCTCTGAGCCTTTACTAGCTACAAAAATCTGATTGTAAGAAAAGCTATGCCAGGATGGTTGAAAGATAAGATCAATCAGATCCAAATGTGAAGAGTTCAGTTACCTTTTTTATTGCTCAAGCCTATGCGTAAAAAACTTCTTGAACTGATAGTCTATACCTGGGTGAGACTAGATAAGATTCAACAGCATTCAAGGGGTCGATCGGATTTCACTCTCTTGTGCCCACATAGGGATTCCAGACTAATTCCCTGTTTAACTCCTTCCTCTGACAGTCTGTCTCTCACATTAACAGGTCTATTATTTTACTGTTCTACAATGAATAGCCAGCTGTCTTTGTTCATGTCAGAAGTACTGGTAAAGCTAACCGAAGGGTGTTTCTGGGTTCAAAGGATTTTGTGATGACCCGGACTGTAACACAAACATAACAAAATCCAAAACATAAATAAATGTCCTTTAATGCCTCCAACTTGACCCCACTGTTCAATAATTCTCAGTTGGAGATAAAATGTACTCAAAAATAGTCTTCAAAAGAAAGCAATACAGTCCAAACTTAATGAGCAGATAGAGGTGAAACAAAAAACCAAACAAACTACAATGACGAAATTTCCACAACGGACCAGGATAAGTAATTACCAAATTCAAGGAGATAACAAGGCACAGTCTATTGGAGGGATGTCAACCAAGATAACTTCAGCCCAAAATAAAATACGCTTTGCTTCTGGCAACGCTGTGTTGTAATCATCTCTCTTATATACTCGTCACCCCAGCTGCAACCAATGAGGAGGATCATGGCCGCTTCCTCTCTTGTAAGCCAAGTTGTTTCCTTCTCAATTCTTCCCTGCATGTCTTAGGAAATGGGCCTGGTTGTTCCTCTGACTGCCCAGCTGGCCCCTGCCCTTCCCCAGCCTCCTCCAAAACCTCTGAAGCCACACCTCCGCTCCCTATCAGCTGTTCCTCCTTTTCCTCAGAGTCCCAACTCTATCAAGAGCATGACAGATTTGCTGGTGACAACACCATTGTCCAGGGGTTTGCCAAAAGTAACACAATCTTTGGGGATGCTCTTTCATATCTTCTCACATTGGGAGGGCTGTTGTAACTTTGAACAGTTAGCAACTGTTTGTAAATCAAGGATGATACTCTTAAATCCTTAAATGTAAGATGATAATTTTAAATTCCTAAATGAGAAATTAAATTAAGACACAAGCTTCATCTGATGTACTACAGTATATTTATGAATTGTATGAACAATCTGAAAGTGAAGATTGACCAACTAAATTACTCTTTATTTAAAAAAATAATAATATAATAATTCCACCTTCAATTGAACAGTGTGTTGTCTGGATACAAATATCTTTGTTAAACAATAATAAACATTGCATTAATTAAATTAAACATTAATTTAATTAAATTAATTAAACATTCATTACATTAATATTAATTCTACAATATTAAAATAGTAATATTCAACAGACTAGTCATAATATTTACTTATCTCTTTCAACATATTTTCTTTATTTTTTTTCCCTGTTTCTAACTTCCCTTTTTATGATTCAACCATTGATAAAATAGATCCCAAACCGTATAGTATTCAGTTTGCTCTTTCTCTTTAATTGCCAACATTAATCTATTCATTTCTGCACATTTTTATATCTTCCTGGTCACATTCTCATCTATAGGTATCTTTTCACTCTTCCAATAAAGTTACTCTTTACTGTTTCATTTTGGCAAGCCATTTCTACAGTTTCGTTTTCCTGATATCTTCATAATTGGATGACTGCCTGTTACTTACAAGATCTAGAGTCTGACTAACAGTGCTGGAAGCCCTGCTTAATTCTAGGAAATAAAAATCAAGTTATTTTAATTCAGGCTTGTAAGATAGTCCAAGATAAAACAAATGATTATCTTCTCCCATCCAAAGATGTAATGAAATTTGGAAAAAAAAATACAGTAAGGAGGGAAACTGAAAGCAATTGAGATATTTTTCACCAGGACCTGCATCAAACTTTGTTATTTGCCCATAGTCCACAGCAATTGTCCCTAAATTGTCTCAAGGCTAAGGCTTTTACCAACAATCACTCAGCATTCTGGAATTTGAAGTCCCACTGTATTTGGCAGGTACCAAATTAGTAAAGGCTATTCTTTTAGTTGTAGCTAACCAAAGGAGGGGAAAAATCTATTTTTGGCTTTATGTGTTTGCCTGAATGTGGGAATGAATATTCAGACCAGGAACAGAGACAACAAATCAGTGGTGGGATTCCAATTTTTTTTACTAAAAAAAATGGGCATGTGGGCATGGCTTGGTTGGTGTGGCAGGGGAAGGATACTGTAAGATCTCCAATCAGAGGTGGTATTTTCCAGTTCCCTGAATTACTCAAATTCATACTTGGTTCTCCAAGAACTGGTCCAGAACCTGCCTTGAACTACACTCTGCACCAGAGTTTGATAGGCAGGTTTTGGCAACCATACTGGTAGGAATTTCCAGATGTGGAATCTACCACCACTAAAACAAGGACGTCCATTATCTTTATATAAAGGTAGTCCTTTGACTTAAGACACTATTTTTCCATTGTTAACTAACCAGGAACTGAATAATAAAGCTGCACCCGATTTATGACTTTTTTTCTGAAGTTCGTTTTGAGTGATCTAGTTTCCTCATTGATTTTGCTTGTTGCATAGCCATAAATGCCACAATGGAAATTCACCTGCCCAGGAGAAGACTGCAAACTTGATTACATGCATGTTGTTGCAAGCACTGAATCACATTCATGTGGATGTTGGGGATACTAATACAGTTGTAAGGTGCCTGGTAAGGTAACTTTTTTCAGTGCCATTGAAGTTTTTGAATTGGCTGCTAAAATAAATGTTTAAATTGTTTCTAAGATATGAACACTGTCCAAATTGTTCTAAACTACTTCTGGGAAAAAGGAGAAGAAATTTTTTAAAACCTGCATTCTTGGTTCCCTGTGTAACTTTTTAAGAACATGGTGGATTGCCAATACCATACAAGCTTTTTGAACTGGCAGCACAGTTAGGTGAAAAGAGTTATTTCAATCAGTCCTAACCTATTTTTAGTTGGTTGTAGCTTTCCATCATAAAACAGGTGCCTTGAGGGCTGTGGGAAATCCATCGAGAATGCCTTTTTTAAAAATCAACTACAGAAAGCAACTCCTGCCGTAGACAATGGTATAGTGGAGACCCCCAAAAACTCTTTCTAAATCTGGAAAGGGGCGACTTTAATGTTTGAAGATTGTGTCCCTGAAGTGGGTACTGGACTTTGAAATTTTTGCTTATTTTTTTGTATCTACCGATCTAATCCTAATTAGTCCCAGAAGCTTAGCTCATATTAGGCCACCAAAATGAAGTCACAAAAATCAATCTGGGATAAAGAGCAAAAAAAAGATAAACGGTTTCCGTATTCCTTTTCTCCCATCACTAGGGCAATCTTGGATTTTTTTTTTCAGCGGTTATCTTAATGCTTTTTTCCTAGGTGCTGACAAAAACACACAGACACACATTTCGTGGTGAATGCATACCACATAAAAATAATGTAGAAGAGGATTTTTACTTAATAAATAGACTCCTTAAAGCTCATATTTTTTATGTCCAAGAGTAAACACCTTAAAAGTTTGAAAAAAGAGTGGTTGATTTAATTAGTGGGACAAGTCCTTTAACACTCAGAATATTCCATTTTAAAGATATATATATATATAATATATTATATTATATATATTTATATATATATTATGTATGTATGTATTTATGTTATGATGTATGTAGTATGTGTATGTTATATACTAATATATATATAATTACATATCTCCATATATTACATAATACATATTATAATATATACATATATACTATATACATATCTACATATCTATATAATAATATATACCCATATATTACATATATACATATATACAATTTACATATATAAATATATACATTATACCATGATGATACATATATATTATATATATATATATATATATATATATATATATTATATATATGTGCTGTCATTAGTTCCTTCGGTGTATTACCCACGCCAGTCATTTTGTGTTCCTGTTAAAGTTGTAGGCACGTTTTCAAGCAGAATCTCATACTGCCATCATCCAAGCTTTCTGTATGGATGTGTGTCTCACAGTTTCCTGGTTTCAAATTGAGGCTGGTCATTCTGATTGGGCTTATAAGCTTTTGGGTCTGTGGCTTTCAGTTGGGACTTGGAGTTGATTGATTGGGTGTTTCTGGTTTTTTTCTGTCTGTTTTGTGGCTTTGATTGGCTGGCATACCCTCTGTTCTTTTTTGTTGTTTGATGGCTTTCAGTGCAGCATCAAAGCCACAAACAGACAGAAGAAACCAGAAAAACAATTAATTCAAAACTCCAAGCAATGAACAAAGAACCCAGGCTCATAGGCCATCAGATGGGACCAGCCTCAAATTGAACCAGGAACTTGAGAACCCACATCCTACAGAAGCCTGATGAAT
>BHFT01041912.1:0-49661 GCA_004320025.1 Laticauda laticaudata | reverse complement strand
ATGCACCACTCTCCTCCTCATTTCCTGAGGGACTAACCCAGGGGTCCCCAACCTTGATCACTTTAAGATTTGTGGACTTCAACTCCCAGAATTCTCCAGCCAACTCTCTTCTGCTGGCTGAGGAATTCTAGGAGTTGAAGTCCACAAGTCTTAAAGTGGCCAAGGTTGGAGACCTCTGCCCCAGACTCTTAAAAGAGGAGAAACCGTTGAGAGAGGCTCAACTTCTTTTGGCTCATTTGGAATTACATTCTGAGTGTTTATCTAACGCTGGCCGGCCTAGAGGAGGCAGAGCTTGCATGCCGTCTACCCTGCCTGGAAACCGAGTATGAACCAGCGCATGGAGAAAACTCTGAACGTGGTCTCATTTTCCCCACGGGTCCCGTAAGTGGCAACTTAAGCTGTGTGCAACTCTCCTTACTTGGAGGAGGCTGTTGCATCTCTGCCTTTGGAAAGAACAAAGGGAGGGGAGCGCATCTGTCTGCCAAACCTGCAACCAGGGGGGTTAGGATTCGAACTAGATTCCTTATGCCAGGAGTCTCCAACATCCCGGGCCATGCAAGCAGCAGGTGAGCGTGCACGCACAGCTCCACATGCGAGTGGTGGGCGCTCACACTCCTAATCCAAGTGCCATTTGTCTGAGTGGCAGATGGGCATGCCACTGGCACAAATAGAGGTGCACGTGCTCACGCGCAGGCCTGCCACTCGTGAGGAACCATCCCCTCTCCTCCTTCCCTCCAGGCCACCAAGCCGGAAAGGTTTTGGGAACTTGCTGTCTTATGCAGAAGCAGAACTGAGCCATCTCCTGCCGCCCCCCCCCNCCCCCCCCCCCCCCGGGCCAGAAGCAGCACCCCCAGGCAGATAAAGCACTTTACAGCAAGGATCCTCAAACTTGGCAACTTTAAGACAAGTCTTAAAGTTTAAGACAAGTCTTAAAGTTGCTAAGTATGGAGATCTCTGCTTTACAGTCTAGTTCAGTGATGGCGAACCTTTCTGTTGTGGTGTGCTGAAAGCCCATGCCGGCACCCACAATGCATGCATGCGCAATACCCCTGCTCCTCCTTTACACTGCATATGCGCAGGCCTCCCAGCTGATTTTCAGCCTGCTTGAGGCCGTTTTTGCCCTCCCAGGAGCTTGAGGGAAGCCTCTGCAGCCTTTGGAGGCCGAAAAACAGGCCCGTTTTGGCACCTTCAGTATTTCCGGAAGGCCCGTGTTTCAGCCTCCCAAGGCTTCAAGGGCTTCCCTCGAGGTCCTGGGAGGGCAAAAACGGCCTCAAGCAGGCCGAAAATCAGCTGGGAGGTGTGTGCATGCGCAGTGCAGGTAAGTTCGGCTGGGGCTCATGTGCCCACACAAATGGCTCTGCGTGCCACCTGTAGCACCATCACAGGTCTAGTTCCTTCAACTGTTAACGTCACCGCGGCAGCCTGTTGGGATCCCATCGTTCCGTGCAGTTCTTCACCCCTCTTTGGCAGGGAGTTGTGGTTACCCAGCTGCTCCACCCGAAGGGCTCAAGAGCCATTATGGGCCACAGCTCCCATCATCCACAGCCATTTGATCACTGGCTGGGTGGGAGGCCTGCTGCTGCTGTCAGAACTTGGAGATGGCCCTGTTGGGAAGGCGGCAGTGCAGTGGTCCAGCCACTGGGGTGGGGTGGGGTGGGCAAACCTTTTGTTTGGTGTTGTGTTAGGATAAATAAAGTCTGCTCAAAACACAGGCTGCTGTCTGATCAGTCCATCCAGGAGGGCCTGGAGGGTGCAGCAACAGGGCCTCTGCAGACCGGAACAAGGACTTGGGGAGGGGCTGCCAAGTTTGGGACAGGAGGGTTTTTGAGGGGACCAGCCACAAAAGGTGGATACAGGTCTGCTTTATAAGAGCCGTGGGATCAAGCTAGGACACAAAGGAAAACGCCTTCTTACTAAATCCAGAGGTCTCCAAATGTAGCAACTTTAAGACTGGCTGGAGAATTCTGAGAGTTGAAGTCCACAAGTCTTAAAGTGGCCAAGTTTGGGGACCCCTGCTAAATCTAAAAGGACATGCCTCTTTCCCAACCTGCCGACATTCCCATTCCCCACTCCTCCGGCTGAGGAATCCCCCCTCTGGCAGGGCCACCTTATCTACAAACCAATGTTTGGGAAAGAGGAAACCTGTAGTTCCCCCAGGGACCAGCATGGCCTGTCCTCAGGTGGATTCACCTGGCTTCTAAAAACAGCGGAGAAGGATTCTTAAGAACGTAGCGAGGAGGGGGAAACATCCCAGGACTTGAAATTTCATGCTAAGAAATAACAGAACATGGACGTTGCAAAGCTTTTAATAAGACATAAGCTAAAGGCCGAAGGACAACAAGCAATTTACAGCCAAAAGTACAAAACATTGGGTGAAGAACATACCATAAAGGCCCATTATTTCTCAAGAAATCCAAGAGATGAACTCCACTTCCATCTAAGATGGGAAGGAGACCTCTCTCTGCTTTGAAGATGTCAACCACCTTGTATCAAAGGCTACTAATGGGAGGAGAACAGAAAGAGGAAGGACCACTTACTATCGGTTCCACTCCTCGAAGCCCGTCTCAATCTCAGCCTGTCTTGAGCCACAAGGACTCTTCCTGCATCCTGATGTTAGATAAGTAGGCAGATGTGTCAAGCAGCTTTCCATGACTCTGTGCTCAGGAATTGCCATTTCCCACTGCTCGGCCTCTGTGGCCCGCAGCCTCAACCCAGTTAACCAAGAATCCTGCCCTCTTGTCAGTCTGTCTGGGGTGGGGTGATGGGGGGGACTTTGGAAAGGAAAGCTAGTCCGACAGCTGCCATGGGCCTCTCTATGAGGTTGGCCCCACACCTGTGTGCCTGTGGAGATTCTCAGGCATCGAGGTCATAATTGTCTCAAAGGTGCTTTGTTTCTTCTTCAAAAGGCATCTGGAATGTTCTTTCCCTCCTTCCATTGCCCCAGGGATGGGATTCTACTGGTTCACCCTGGTTCAGGCAAACTGGTAGCTCTGAGGATCAGCTGTGAGCAAACCAGTTGGCTCCAACGATCAGCTGTTGGGCCTGCCTGCCCAGGCTCTATTCTATGCTTTATATCCTGCTTTTCAAGCTCAGCTGATTTGCGTGGCACAGCAGATTGCTGCGCGTCAGCTTTTTAACACAGATTGCTGCAGAAGGTAGCAAATGCTCTGTGCCATGCGCAAAGCACGGATTTGGTGCGTGTACACGCATTCACCGAACCAGTTGTTACACCAGTTGAATCACATCCCTGCACTGCCCCCACCATCCTGCCATAACTGATGAAACTTCTTGAAATATCTTCTTCCACGGGGGGAGGGGAGGGGGGGAGAGTCCAGTTGCCTTTTAAAAAACCACCTTTGATCACACCTGCATTGTCCACTCAGCATAGAAGGAGTGTCCCATGTGTGGAAGACTCGTGTCAAGTCATCCAAGGCAGGTTGACAGGGGCAAGCCCAATCCAACAGAAATTAAGTGCTTTGCTACTTAAGAGAAAAATGGTTGGACCGACCTCTTGGCTCTTGTCTGAATCGACATCGGACGATATAACTCTGTGAAAACTTTTCCCAACTCTGTTGGAGTTGACAAGTATCTCGAGTGAACCTGGCTACTACGTTAGTTGCATAAATAAATATATACCTAAAACCATGTCAAAACATTTTAGCCACACCTTTCTACTGGAGGGGCTAATCATTTCTTGCCCTACCCTCGAGAAATTTAAACTCTGGTTCTGCCAGCATCTTGAGGATTTAGAACAGAGGTCTCCAAACTTTAAGACTGGTGGACTTCAACTTCAACTCCTATACTGACTGGAGAATTCTGGGAGTTGAAGTCCACCAGTCTTAAAGTTGCCAAATTTGGGGACCCCTGATTTAGAAGCTCAATTTTAGAAGCCTTGTCACCCCTGCCTATCTGGGACACCGCCAGCCTCCTGTCCCGTCCCCACTAGCCCTGGCAAAGGAGTCCTCTAGGAGTTGATCTCAACGCAGCTTTCAACAGTTCTTCAGCCTCTTGCAGGATCATCCTTGAATTTTTTACCCTTTGTGTCCCTTTGCTGGAAAGCTCCCAGCAGCCTCTCTTCTCCTAAAAACCACCCACTTTCAGTCCTTTTTGTCAAGTAAGCATGCGGTTCTTGTGGAAAGCTCAAATATAAAAACAATGCACATTGCAATTTGGCTCATTCTCATACAAGGGGGGGGGGGTTTTTATCAAANGGGGGGGGGAGTTTTTATCAAAGTCGGTAAAATCCAAGTCCATCCTGGCTATCTGGACATGCCGGCCAGCAGCTGCGTAAGGTGAAAGAGTCCAGGTCAGCCCATCAAGAGTCCATTGAGGAGAGACGCCGAAGCCGAGAGATTTCAGTCATGGGGCCGATGCTGCATCTTAAGCTCCTGTGCGGATGAAAAGTTCAGAAGCCCCACGGTTTGGCACGCAGATGCATGCGCTCACTGCACTTCACTAACAGTGTGAGGGGAAAGCCTCCGACCGAGCAAGGGGCCCAGCCCCAAGACAAGCTGTAGGGAGCCACTGAAGGCCCTGCTAGAAGATCAGCACCTCCAAATCTTAAGAGACTAACTTCACCCGCTGCAAAGAAGAATTGGAGTGGTGGTCATCCAATGCTTTCAGTGTAGCACATGGGATGTCACACCACCCCCAAGGCCCAAGCATTGGTCATCCCTTCCGAGGGACAACAGCAAATGATCATATTTAGGAGAAGAGTAACCAAGAGGGGCTTTTCAAAGTCAAAGGAAGTTACTTCCAACCGTCAACGAAAGCCCAAAGCGTCTTCTCCAGAGCAATATATGGGCTCCAGGGTCCCCCAGACTTTGTGGAGTTTCAATCAATGTAAACCTGAAAGGGGAGGGGGACTTGAACCTTGTTATCTTAACAATCCTCTCTACTTTTCATCAATATTGCCCCAGGCGTTTCTTGTGCTCTTCATACAGACATCCAATCGGTAGACCAAAATGTTTCTGTCCACTATGTAATGCTTCCAGATTCCTTTTAAAAATAATGCCTGCATCGCTCAGGAGCCAAATTTGTGAAGTCACCAAGTCTTCCTTTAAAGCGCAGCTCCAGATATCCCAATGAGGACTTTTCAAGATTTTGGCACTTGTGTGAGTTTCATGCTGTATGGCTTGTTTCGCAAATTTCCATTTCAGGTAGCAAGAAGCGGGTCAGACAAAAAGTTTTTAGCTGGCTTTAAATATGCACAACAAGATTGGGTTCGCCTACTTCTGTGTTAGAAGTGCTTTTAACATTAGTTGTACATTACTTCTGCTAGGTTTGCAGAATGCATCCACTTAAGTTGAGGCAAACCATGATACGGCTTGGTGTTATGAATGCAGCCCGATACTAGCGGGTCCCACTCAAGACCTGAAAGAGGTAAGACTCGCACCTGAACAATAGCTTACCGGCTGTTGGCACCTGTTTCCCCAACTAATAGGAAGCTAGAATTGAGTGCCCTTTCTGCACCATTTCCAAACTTCTACTACCTTTTAACAAGGCACAAGGTACATTTTTAGCAGGTCTATGGATGAAAACCGGGGAAAATTAAATGCACTTAACATATATTTTATTTTATGGCAGTTTCTAGGCATTTCAACATCTAATTTGAAACATCAATTTAATACCAAACATCAATTTGAGAATATTTTTTTCCCTGTTTATACCTGAATAGAGTCTGGGTGAGTTCACATAGACAGCTAAACTAAGTTTTGTTGAATAAGCCACAATGGATGGGCTTGGATATCCTAAGCCAGTGCTTCACAAACTTTTCATTCCCCAAAACTTATCAGAAAATCCTTATTTAAAATAAACTCCGTTTGGTTTGTGTGTTGTTAGCCAAAAAAAGACAAAACCCTGCTTTTAACCAGTTTGGGTTATTTACCCAAGTTTGGGAAGCACTATCCTAGCAACAATCAATGTACACTATGATTTAGCAACCTTTGGGTGGGATTTTTAATTTCACAAGATTATTTGGCTCACATAGGATCCTCTTACAAGCATTCCCACTTCTATCTGTATAGCAAAAAGTTCAGTTGAAACTTTAAAAAGTTATTTAAACTGCTTCTGAGAATTTTGCTGAACTGTATTTCATGGACGGGGTGGCTTGGTATCCCAGGCTGTTTGAAGCAAGGTTTGCAATCTCTGGAGAAACGTCTCCCCTCTTCACTGAATGTAGAAATCGAGAGACATTTTCTAAAGAAATATCTCCTGTTTGTGAAACTATGAACATACTGATCATACCTCCATTTTTGCCAACAATGGCAAGATTTATGGGCAGGGAAATGATTTACCCTGTAGAGTAGACTTATCACACAGAACTGAATACAAAAAGGAACTCTGAAGAAATAAACTGACTTGTGCAAAGTGACTAATATATGGAGTAAGAAAATATATCTCTATGCATTTAAAACTATCTCTAAAAACTTTCTTTACTGTTCATTTGCAAACTCACATGGGTTCTTTAATCTGTCCTTCCAGCAGTGAATAAGTTACCAAAAGCAGAATAGGTCTGTGTGATTGATCTGGGAGAGCCACACTATCCAATTATAATTGGGTTGGGTGACCAGATCCTTCAACATAAGGAAGCCCACTCAAACTTGTAGAAATGTAGTGTTTCTAGAAGAGAACCTTTAAGAAAGTAAATTCTCTGCGCCCAGAAATTAAGTTTTCACCATAAAGGACCCAGCTACCTGAAAATTATCCAATGGGCTAGGATGCTCAGAATTCCCAGAGACAATGTAAGTGCACACCCAGCAAATCTGGAAGAAATAAGGTCAGCGAAAACAGCAACAGTTTCCCCAGTGAACTAGAATGGGGGTCTCCAACCTGGGCAACTTTAAGACTTGTGGACTTCAACTCAAAGCTGGCTGAGGAATTTTGGGAGTTGAAGTCCACAAGTCTTAAAAGTTGCTCAGGTTGGAGACCCTTGAACTAGAACACACTGGTGGTGACTTGATTAAAGCTGTACAGAACCTGGAGCAAAAATATTGCATCCTGGGTGGCTAAAACATCTACACTCACCGCATTTTTAAAAAAAAAACCCTTCAGAAATGTCTTTGGATTGATTGTTCCTACTAGCCACCATTGCTAAAACTTTTTTTTTTTTTTACAAAAAGCACGCACACCACACATATACTGCAAGTTTTCTCTCCTTGGATTATTTAAAAGCATTTCTGAAATTCAAATATTCCATTAGGTATATTGTCGTATGGTTAGGATTAAGGTTACTATGAACCTTTATAGAGTAAGATTCTAATAAATGCATATTTTAAAGATGACTCGGCATGGCTCTGATATTGAAAGGTTGAATTTAACCCTATGAAAAACCCAATTGGGTTTCAGATGCTGCATATATACTGTATATTAATCAGATTGAGAACAAGGCATTTTAGGGTCCTCTGAGGCAGCCATTTCTGTTTCTGAAGGCCGACAAGATTAATACTGAACTTTAAACTACCTGTCAAGACATTAATCTGAAATTTAAAAGGTATTTCTTATCCGCATTCCCAAATATTTGCCAGTCAACTATCCTGATCAGACATACAACCTATTCAATACAGTTAAATGCTTTGAGTTACTTTACCACGAGGTAAATTGTGTTCTTCAGTGTTGTATTAGCTTTTTAGGTTTTAATTAAAATCTGCTCAATTCTGAGGAAAAATAATGGATTCTCAGCTTCTGGGGACTGGTTACCAAGCTTCTTTGTTTTTAAGTCTTGAGAATCTAGAAGTAGGTCCAAATTTCTGAACAATTCCAGATGGGTTGACTGGTATGAATAACACTTAACTTCTGATCACAAAAACGTGGATTTCACCCTCACAATCACGAAGCGGATTAGAACCAGAATTACTGGCCACTGTAGAACCCTTGCGCACATCCACCCACCCACCCACAACTGGCTTTGAAGAATGGTGAGCATGGCTCCAAATCTGTTTATAGAGGTTTGCTTGGTTACAAGAATCCAAACAGCAATCACGGTCAATTAAATCATCTTGGAGCCGTGCTGTGGTCAGGCTGTTCCAATTTGATGGATGGAAAAAGATCCGTTTCAGCAGATGAGTCAAATGACCAAGGAGATCCTATTGGTGAGGAAGGCGTGTAAGTTTCTCCTGGCCAGTTTTGCTCCAGAACAGTTCTGGCTGGCTGTCTTCTTCCCTTAACAGAACATAATATAGAATAGAACATAGAACAGAATATAGAATAGAATAGAATAGAACAGAACAGCAGAAAGAATAGAGAATAGAATATAATAGAATGGAAAATAGAATAGAATAGAATAGAATTGAATAGAATAGAATAGAAGTCCCCAAACTTGGCAACAAAAGCTATGCTGACTGGAGAATTCTGGGAGTTGAAGTCCACAAGTCTTAAAGTTGCCAAGTTTGAAAACCTCTGGAATAGAATAACAGAGTTGGAAGGGACCTTGGAGGTCTTCTAGTCCAACCCCCTGCTCAGGCAGGAAACCCTGAACCTTCCAGCTGATGCTTTTGAGAGGCAGCTTTGGAAGCAGGGCAGGCAAACGTGCTTTTCCAAAAGCCGCCTCCTTCAGAGGTTCTTGAGAAGATCATGAGCTCAGCAGGACAGCACGGAGGAAGCAGCAGGTTCCAAGCAGGTCCAAAGGAGAAACAACCTTCAAATATGGATTGAAGACCAGGAGATCAGCTGGGGACACTTGCTTTTAACACACAGGAGGCCTTTGCTGCAAGATCATCCCAGTGTCAGTTTCCGTGTACGAGAGGAGGCAGCTCTTTCCTTGGTGCCCGAGTCCTCTTCCTCTTCAATTAATGGCACCTTATCAGTCGGGCCTGCAAATGAGGAGGATCTCCTCCTCCAAATGGTTGGCAGAGAAAAACGCACCATCGCCCAGGCAGCTGCTCAAAAAAGGAATATTAGAAGATGCCCCGGTTCTTCTCCCCCATGTGCCTGGCACCAAGTGGGAATCCTTGCACGAAGAGGTTGGAAGGAGGAAGGACAAGGAGCAGACAGAACCACTTCCTTGCTCTCTACCCTCCCAAGAATGGCTGCCCAGTGCCACCCTGTCTCGCAAAGCCCATCAGCCACAGCCTGCCTGTCCTAAATTAGAAAGCCAAGCTGCCAATGTAGCCGAGGCCCCACCTGGGCATCTCAAAGCTTTTGGGTGGCTCCTCTGAACCCATGAAGTCTCTGCTCCAGTCAAGGATATCAAACAAAATATTTCACTGAACAGAAGAAAACGGCTGGGCCTTGGAAGGACACAGCCCTACATGCTCGTTTCCCTTCTGTTTTGTTTTGTTTTTGTACATTACCAAAGAGAGGCTGACCTCTTTTGTCCCTACTCAGTATTTGGCCTGGTTCCACTTTTCCTCATCCTTTTAAGACATGCTGGAGCAACGGATGCTCGGGGACCCCATCTGCGTCAAGACCTTGTCCAGCCACTGCAAGGGGCCATTCAGGTGGAGCTCGATCCAGCAGGGTGTGCTCGTGACTGTCTGACGCCTGGAATGGAAACACAAGAGAGGAGGCATTGCATCTCCACGAGAACATGGAGGAAAGGAGAGGACGACCAAAACTGAAACCCAGAATCAGCTCTCTCCCTCCTGAATAGCAGAAGCAGGTTCACCTCGCCCTGTTGAGGCTGGTCTGGTCAAGAAGCACACATCGTGGTCTTTATTGTAAGTTAAAAACATGGGTGGGATTCAAATTTTTTAACAACCGGTTCTGTGGGCGTGGCTTAGTTGGTGGGCGTGGCTTGGTGGTCATGTTATTGGCTGGGTGTGGCCAACTCAACATCACTCACATCGAGGCACGCATCTCCTCGCCTGGCCTCTCATGACTGTGGGGATGCTGCAACAGTCATAAGTGTGAAAAAGGGTCATAAGTCACTTTTTTCAGTGCCATTGTAACTTTGAATGGTCCCTCCACACAAGCAAAGTACCAGCAAAGGAGGGGAAAAAAACTCCAGAGAAGTTCCTGAGACAGGAAGTCTAGTCCTGCCAAGAATGTAATAAGGGTTAACGGAGAGGCAGTTTCTGTAAGCAACACCAGAATGTTTCCTTCCTGCCTTCCTTACAGGATTAGCCCAGTAATTTCTTCTAACAACCGGTTCTCCGAACTGCTTAGAATGGTAACCGGTTCTAGCGAATCGGTGCGAATCCCACCCCTGGTTAAAAAGGGAAAGGTTCCCCTCACACATATCTGCTAGTCATTCCTGGCTCTAGGGAGCAGTGCTCATCTCCATTACAAAGCCAAAGAGCCAGCGCTGTCCGAAGATGTCTCCGTGGTCATGTGACAGGCATGACTAAATGCTGAAGGCACATGGAACACTGTTACCTTCCCACCAAAATGGTCCCTATTTTTCTACTTGCATTTTTTACATGCTTTTGAACTGCTAGGTTGGCAGAAGCTGGGACATATAACGGGAGCCCACTCCATGATTCTGTGCTAAGGATTCGAACCGCCGAACTGCCGACCTTTCTGATCAACAAGCTCAGTGTCTTAGCCACTGAGCCACTGCGTCCCCCGCAAGTTAGATACAAACACACACACACAC
The DNA here is from genome assembly GCA_004320025.1 of Laticauda laticaudata. Taxonomy (NCBI): domain Eukaryota; kingdom Metazoa; phylum Chordata; class Lepidosauria; order Squamata; family Elapidae; genus Laticauda; species Laticauda laticaudata. Next base: position 39,127 of record BHFT01041912.1, on the reverse strand, counting down.
ACACACAAAGAAGAACTGTAAAAGCCACTCCTAATTTCCCTCTATCCCAACTTATGCTGAACAAAATCAAGCTCATCTCTGATGCTCTCCTCTTTGGAAAGCATCCGAGGTTTCTGATCTCTGGATTCTCAGGAACTTTTCTGCTCGTACCCCTTCAACACCTGCACATTTCTTCCCTAATCTCAAAATTAATCCTGCAGGGCTTCCTAGTGGTGCAAACAATGCATCAATGGAACGGCTTCGCTCCAGAAGTCGCGGGGTGCTCCATCACTGGAGGTTTCTCAGAAGAGCTACTTGTCTGGGATGGTATAAGGACTTCTGCCTTGGACAAGGGATTGGACTAGATGACCTCCAAGGTCCCTTTCAAACCTGCTGTTCTATCTTCTAAATAAAGAAAGAGTCTGTTTGAGTCGGGTGTCAGAAGGAAGGAGAGGACTGCTGCTCTAGCCAAGAACTTGGCTAGATCAGTGGTGGTATTCAGCCGGTTCATACCGGATCGGGCAAACTGGTAGCAAGGATTTGGCATGGGTCACCAAACAACCCGGTCGCCCTGTTGCTGCTAGCTCACTTGCTCCACCCGCCCGATGCTCACTCACCCCGCCCACCTGCCGCTCGCCCCTTAAGGTATTTCTTCCCCCCCCCTCCCAACAATCAGGTGTTCATACCATCAGCTGTGCTGGGATTCCCCATGCTGAGGCCCAGGAAGGCAAAAAATGGAGGGAAGGGCTCAGCCCCACCCCCCCTCTCCATTTTTTGCCTTCCTGAGTCCCAGAGGAGCCTTCTGGGAGCAAAAACAACCCCCCTGAGGCTCCTCCAAGGCCCAGAAGGCCCAAAAAATGGGTGGAGGGTGGCTGCAAAAAAGTTCCCCAAAAAAGCCATGCCCACCAAGCCACACCCACAGATTGGTAGTAAAATATTTTGAATCCCACCACTGGGCCAGATGCTTCCAAGGAGGCCATTATTCAGATCTGGAGCAACAAAGATGTTTTGGGTTTGGCCCGGGTATCCTTCCCGTATCCACTGGCAGCTCCTTGGAGTACCGGGCATTTCTCTAGGCTTATAGGATAGCCACATTACTCAACAGAATGGCTGTTTAAATTTAGGAGGCATCTCAGAGACCTACACAGTCATACAACAGTCATACACCTTCCTCACACCAGGGGTAACTCAAGCAGGCATTTTCCCAGCTCCTTTCCAAAGCAGCCAATCGATCAGAGGTGGTTATTCAGATGGTTCTGATCAGTTCTGGAGAACCGGTAGCGAACGTTTTGAGTAGTTCAGAGAATCGGCCAATCCCACCCGACTGGCCCCGCCAACCCCGTCTCTTCTCTGCCTCCCACTGAGTCCCATCTGATCGGCTGGATCTCCTTTGGTTGCCCTGCACAGGAGAACAGAGCTAGAAAGCAGGCTGGCGGGGTGGGGAGGGAATGGGATTTTGCAGTATCCTTCCCCTCCCATGTCCACCAAGCCACACCCACAGAACCAGTAGTAAAAAAATTTGAATCCCACCACTGCAACAGATGCAATGAGGAGGCCTGTGCCAGATCCCAAGCACCTATGCTGTCCCTGGCTCCAAGTCTTGCACACCTCTGCAAGCATTGGCAAAGGACCCTGGGGAGCATCTAATCCAGGCTTCTGTCCACTTGCTCCCCGGGACAAGGATCTTCAAACTTGGCAGCTTTAAGACTTGTGGACCTCAACTCCCAGAATCCCTCCTCCAGGCATATTAGCTCAGGAATGCTGGGAGTTGAAGTCCACCAAGGCTTAAAGTTGCCCTGGTTGGAGACCCCTGCCCCAGACATTGGCTGTTCCCAGATGCTGAGATGGGAGCCATGCAAATGGTTTCAAGAGGCTTTGGCACCAAGTCCAGGCTTCTGTCTGGTTGACCTCTGACAACCTCAGCCATCCCACCCCCACTGCAGCATTCCTGGAATACCAGCGGTGGGTGGAAGAACAATCGCCTTCCGGTTCTGCTTCCTGAAAGATCAGGCCGGTGCTGGGAGATTCAGAGCCCTGCCTGGTCCAGCCCCCCACGTGCTTTGCAAGAGGCCTGGGAGGGAGAGGGAGGCAGGCCAGCCCTGCTTAGCCAGGTAGGTCCCCCTCACTGGGCCAGGGGAGGCAAGCAACCAGCTGAGAGCTGGAGCCTGAAAAACCTTGGAAGAGAATTGGGGTGCTCTTATACGCTGAGCCTGCCCTATTCCAAGAGCATCTCTGTCCACCTTCTGACCTAGCTGGGGAAATAACTCTGCAAAGGTCCTGCTGTGCCATTTGGGCAATTAGAGAAAGAGGAGAGAAAGAGAAAGAAGAGAGAGGGAGAGAGAAAAAGGGAAAGGGAGAGAAGAAAGGAGAGAAAGGGAGGAGAGAAAGGGAAAGAAGAGGGAGAAGAGGAAGGAAGAGAGAGGAGAGAAAAGGAGAGGGAGAAAGGAAGAGAAAGGGAAAGAAGAGAGGGAGAGAGAGGAGAGAAAGGGAGACAGAGGAGAGAGAGAAAAAGGGAGAGGGAGAGTAGAGAGGGGAGAGAAAGGGAAAGGAGGGAGGGAGAAGAGGGAGGGAGACAGAGAGAAGAGAGAGACTCCTTCTGCTGACCCCACCTCGCATCATTAACCAGAGGAGAGCAAACGTTTCTCTCATCTGGCTGCTGTGCCCCAAAGTGACCCCTCAGAAGACACGCAGCAGAAAGGCCCAAGGAGAGATTCCTCCAGAAGGGGGTGGGCAGGGAGGGAGGGAGGGGAGCAGCCCTGGCATGGAGACCAGGGGATACGAGGCCCTGTTGACCCCCTGTTTCACATGCAGCTGGGGGCCCAGTTGCAATGCGCAAGCACAGAACGTGCTCCGGCCGGCTGTCTCTTCTCAAGGACCGAGGCCTCCCAGCCCCGCCCAAGGCGGCGGCGGCGGCAGCAGTGTGCACATCTGGCGCTCATTAGACACCCTGGCCATCGGCCAAGGCCCAAAGCAGCTGGAGCAGGGGAGCAAGCCAACAGCCCAACAAGATGGACTCCAGACATCTGGAGTAGCTGCCAGAGGTAATGTGAGAGGCCTGGGGTGCCCACTCCTTCCCGGCCAAGGTGGGAAGCCACGGCTGCCGCCCGTTCCCAGGAGCTCATGGAAGCACAGGCAGGATTGCCCCCCCGGCCCCCTCCCCTGGCAAGAGTGCCTGCCCTCCTTCCTGGGGTCCTTGCAGACGGCTTGCAGTCTTGGTCCTGTGGTTGCAACCCAAACCATCCGTCCAACTCCCACTTTCCCACCTGGGAGCCTCTTCCCAGCCCTCTTCTGCCTCCTGGTAAAAATTCCTTCCTGCCCTCCAATTCCCTGAATGGCCATGCAGCCGAAGCCATTCCTTCCGGCATCATCATATGGGCCACATTGGGGCACCGCTGTCCTCTCTCTGCCTCTTCACCCAGCCACCTCGAGGCCCAAGGCCTAATGGAAGAGCAGGCAACCTTGGCGGTCTTCTAGTCCACCCTCCCATGCTCAAGCAAGAGATCCTCCACTGTTCCAGGCAAGTGGCTGTCCAGCCTCTCCTAAAAAGCTTCCAGGGATGGAGCACCCATAAATTCTGGAGGCCAGCGGTTCCACTGGTTGATTTTTCTGTCAGGAAGTTTCTCCTTAATTCCAAGTTGCTTCTCTCCCTGATTTAGTTTTCATCCATTGTTCCTTGTCTTGCCTTCAGGTCAGAAGTGGTCTTCAGCCGGTTCTCACCAGTTCTGGGGAGAACCAGTAGCGGAAATTTTGAGTAGTTCAGAGAACCGGCCAATCCCACCTCCGAGTGGCCCCGCCAACCCCGTCTCTTCTCTGCCTCCCATTGAGTCCCAGCTCATCGGCTGGGTCTCCTTTGGTTGCCCTGCCCAGGAGAATGGAGCTGGAAAGCAGGCTAGTGGGTCAGGGAGGGAATGGAGATTTTGCAGTATCCTTCCTTTGTCATGCCCACCAGTGGTGGGAGTCAATCTTTTTTTTTTACTATCGGTTCTGTGGGTGTGGCTTGGTGGGCATGGTGTTGTTTGGTGGGCGTGGCATGGTGGGCACGGCAAGGAAAGGATACTGCAAAATCCCCCTTCCCTCCCCACCCCACATAACCTGCTTTCCAGCTCCGTTCTCCTGGGGAGGGCAACCAAAGACCCAGCCGATCGGATGTGACTCGATGGGAGTCAGGGAATAGATGGGGTTGGCTGGGCCACTCAGAGGTGGAATTTGCCGGTTCTCAGAACTACTCAAAATTTCCGCTACAGGTTCTCAAGAACTGGTCAGAACTGGCTGAGTACCCAACAATCACGCCCACAGAACCAGTAGTAAAAATTTTGGAATCCCACCACTGCTTCATGTGCTTTCAAAAATAGGTTGACTTTGATTTCTTTGTAGCAGGCCCTCAAGTATTGGAAGACTGCTGTCATGTCCTGCTATCATGTCCCTTGTCCTTCTTTTCACAAGACCAGACATACCCAGGGGTTGGATTCAAATTTTTTAACAACTGGTTCTGTGGGCGTGGCTTAGTTGGTGGACATGGCTTGGTGGTCATGTTGTTGGCTGGGCTTGGCCAACTCAATATCACTCACATTGAGGCACGCATCTCCTCGCCTGGCCTCTCATGACTGTGGGGATGCTGCAACAGTCGTAAGTGTGAAAAACAGTCATAAGTCACTTTTTTCAATGCCATTGTAACTTTGAATGGTCCCTCCACACAAGCAAAGTGCCAGCAAAGGAGGGAAACAAACTCCAGAGAAGTTTCTGAGACAGGAAGTCTAGTCCTGCCAAGAATGTAAAAAGGGTTAACGGAGAGGCAGTTTCTGTAAGCAACACCAGAATGTTTCTTTCCTGCCTTCCTGACAGGATTAGCCCAGTCATTTCTTCTAACAACTGGTTTCCCGAACTGCTTAGAAGGTTAACAACCAGTTCTAGCAAATAGGTGCGAACTGGTAGAATTTCACCCCCGGACATACCCAATTCCTGCAAACGTTCTTCATATATTTTAGCCTTCAGTCCCCCAATCATCCAATCAATCCAAGAGGAGCTACGGATTCGGGATGCTCCCCCACCCTCCCGTCATAACTCTGGGCCTCCTGGAGCTCCCCTTCCATTCCATGAAATGCTGACCTGTACTCGGCCCCCCAGCCCTTAACGAAGCTCATCCGGATGGTGCACATGCGTGTCAACTGGTAGACGGCCTCAAAACCCTGGTTGACCGACTGAGCCAGGAGGGCTGCAAATTCTTGATTGTTAAATATCTTCAAGTTACACCCTGTTGGAGGACAGAGAATGAAAACAAACAAGAGGGGCAAAGTTAGGAAGCATTCTCTAATAGCATCACCACGTGATCTCTTTTGTGTCCTTCAGTAGCTCACCACACACAAAACACAACAGTCCTCCCAAAAGCCTTCAAGGTTAGTGACACAGATGCACAAAACTCTGGATTTTTTTTTAAAAAATTCTTCTTACCGTTCATTGTATGTTTTAGCCTCCTGTTATCTTTGTTGCTCTTCTCTGCACTCTTTCCAGAGTCTCAACACCTTTTTTTTATATTGTGGAGAACAAAACTTGATGCACTATTACAAGTGTGGTCTTATCAAGGGACTATAAAACAGTACTAACACTTCACATGATCTTGATTGTATCCCTCTGTTACGGCCGCTCAGAGCTGCATTGGCCTGGCCCCTCTTGCATGCTTCAAGCTCTGAAGCAGCTCCCAAAAATAAGCAGGCAGGACCTGCTAATCTGCAATGAAGGCCAGAGTTATGCTGGCATGGAAGAGCAAGAGGCACAACATTCCTAGGTTAAAACCACACACACAAACACACAGGCAGCTCTATCTGAAATTAAACCACCACACACACACGCACACACACACCTTTGCAATTGCAGTTCATGAGGTTTGCAGTGCAAGATTTTTCCCAAGCCAGTTGTGTATTTCTGCCCTTTCTTAGCTTTTTCGATCTCAAGAGTCCACACTCTCAGCTTTCAAGTGCATCTTCAGTCATAAGATCATAAGATCAAGTGTTTTAAAATATTCAAGACAAGCTGTTTCTTATTTCTAAATTGGGATGGCGTTAAGCTTTTCACAAATCAAAAAAAATAGAAAACTAGTGAAAGATAGAGTAACATAACTTTGAGAAAGACAAAAAGGTTTCTACGAAGCTAAAATTGTTCTATTTATTACTGTAGAAATCTGTAAAATGATGAAATATAGGAAGTCCTCTAGTTATAATGCCAGGGGAACCACATAGCTTGGCCACAGCACTCCAGGCAGTCCCAGCTGTCTCTGTAATCCCAAAACACGTGGGTCATTAAACGGAAGCAGAGAGAAATCTCTTCGTAACTCCAAACAGTCGCTGAATGAATGGCCATAACTCGAGGACTACCTGCTTTGCTTTTCTACTTTAATGCTCATCATGTAAAGTGGCTCATGTCAGCTTCAACAGAAACTGCTACTTCTGTGATCCATCAGCACGGGCAACTTCTGAAACTGGGATTTTAGCCAGGAAATCCAAAAATTGATAAGTGGCTGAAATTATCTGTCTTAAAGTGAAATGAGAGGGCCAGTTCAAATGGGGCTTCTTTCATGGATGTCATTCAGATTCGGATGTGGGCCATAAACCAATAGTAGCATCTGGCCTTTTTTAGGATTCCCTCCATGAGTCCAGCCAGCCAAATATTCTAAGGAAGATTTTGAGTTATGTCAGAATGCAGAGATTTATTGCAAGGAAAAAAAGAAGCAAGACTTTGTTGTCTAGACCAGGGATCTCCAACCATGGCAACTTTAAGCCTGGTGGGCTTCAACTCCCAGAAAGCTGGCTGGGGAATTCTGGGAATTGGAGTCCACCAGGCTTAAAATTGCCAAGGTTGGAGACCCCTGGTCTAGATGTAAGCTTTGCATACACGTGTTGACTGCAGTGCCGATATACCAGTTGGGTAAGAACTAATCCAGGAGTTGGCAATGATGGCAACTTTATCAGCTGAGTACTTTGACTCCCAGAATTCCCAACTTCTCCGAAATGAAATCCACTTGCCATAGTTGCTGATTCTGGCCTAACCCTAGGTCCACCTCTTATTCAGAGATTCTCAGACATAATTCTCTTTTCAACTCCAGTGCATGCAAAAAAACCTCCTTCTAATTCTCCATTGCACCCACCAACAGAGCTATCAACCAGTTTAGACCAATCCAAGCAGAACATGAATGCAAATTGTTTTGCAAAACTGGATAAGGTCCTCCAGAAAACCCAAGTTCTTGAAAAGATGAATCTTGCATTCAACATGCCAATACGGGCTTTTATCAACAACAACATGGTCTCCAGCAGTGGGATCCTACCTGTTCCACCATCAGCTGAGAGGAACAAGAAGAGAAAAGTGCAGGGTGGGTAAGAGATAAAAAAGATCCTGCACTTTTCTCTTCTTTCTCCTCTCTGCTGATCTTCGGAGGCTTTTTTTAACTACCGGTTCAGCTGAACTGGTCTGAAGCAGTAGCATACCAGCACCGACAGTCTCAAATCTCATTGTTTGTTTTTTCTTCTTCCTAAAAGTGGCAGCTAATTTGGGGAGGGGGGGAGAGGGAGGGAGAGGGAGAGAGAGGGTCTCCCATGGAAATCCTGCTGTGATTCTCAATTGCAGAGATTCACTGCCACCATCCTCTGGGCCAACTCTTTGGACAGAAGTTCTCAGGGATGACTCACACCCTGGTCAACCCTTCTTCACTCTCCTGCCATCCGGTGGGAGATAGAGAAGCAGAGCCAGCCACCCCAACAGGCTGAGGAACAGTTTCTACCCGTGGACTGTCAGACTCCTGAACGGAAAATAACTTCATGTCAAGATGGTACGATAGACTTGCGGGACCGGTGTGTTGTGCAACCAGGTCACCTAGTGTAATAAGATTGGGACTGGGTTAGGGACTTCTGTCCTCACTGTGAGTTGTGTTGTGTTGGGGAGGGTGCACGAAGAGAGGCTCAGCCAATCTCATTGCACTCATGTTGTACTCTGACAATAAAGGTAATAATTTGTCAGAGAAAGACATAAAACACAAAAGGAAGCAGAGTCAAAATAAGTTACCTGGCGGTATCTTGCACACGGTAGCTGGGTGCCAGCCGTAACGCTGGTTGCAGTTGGGGGACTGGACAAATATGGCACTGTCACTAAGGCACTCGGCAAAAACTTCCCCTCCAATGTAATACAGCCTCACTCCTCTCCCTAGAAAACACAGGTTCAGCATCAGGACAGCAAAGAAGACATAGAGTTTGATCCCTTTTTGGAAGCCCAGGACTCCTTTGGGTCTTCCCTCCTTCCCTCCCAGGCAGCAAGAGGCATGGAAGATCGTTGCACCCTTCTTCCAGAAAGCAACTTAAGTGATGTTTTGTAACATATCTTGACTGTGTCTATGGAAAGTCTCAATCATCCAGGTCATAGTTGTCCCAAAGGTGTTTTTTTTTTTCCCCAAAGGCACCTTCTCACTACATGGCCTCCTCTACTTGTTGCATAATACCTTAAGCTACCAGACTTGAAATTCTAGTTCTAGAAAACCTAGAACTACATCGCCTTCGGTCTGATCTCAGTATAGTATATAAAATCATACACTGCAATGTCCTACCTGCAAATGAATATTTCAGCTTCAACCATAACAATACAAGAGCAAACAACAGATACAAACTCAAGGTTTATCACACCAAACTTGATTGCAGGAAATACGACTTCAGCAGCAGCGTGGTCAATGCCTGGAATCCTCTACCTGACTCTGTGGTTTCTTCTCCAAACCCCAAAAACTTAGATTATCTACTATTGAGCTCACCCCTCTCCTTAGAAGTCTGTAGGGGGTGTGCATAAGTGCACCAATGTGCCCACCGTCCCTGTCCTATTGTTTCTTTTATTTTTCTTATATGTATCCATGTATTCATAACTATGTTTTTACTTATACATATTATCTTGTAAGCAATTGACAAACCAAATAAAATAAAATAAATAAAAATAAATAAATATCCCAAAGGTGTTTTTCCCAGAAGGCAACTGGACTTTTTTGGTATTTCCTTGAAAACATCCAGAACTGAAGAAGCTTCTTGGATGAGAGGTGAAACATTTTTAAGGAAAAACCAAGAAAGTCCAGTTGCCTTCTGGGAAAAAACACTTTTGGATAGTCTGATGGTCATGCAGTAAGAAGATTGGGCTGAATTACCTATCCAAGGTCACCAAGGGAGGAGAAATGGAGAGCTGGAAAGAATTTGAACCACTCTGCATTCCAGGGAAAGGCAATTTGATGCCACTCAGGAATCTGGGGTTTCAGTTCTGTCAGAGTATATTCATGAACTGGAATAGAGCCTGGTAACAAGGTCAGCCAATGAATAAGCATAACAACTAAGGCAGCAATGAGGACTGTTTGGAAACTGAAAGGAGAAGTAGCCTAGGCGTGGCTCTATATTAAACTCTGCAGCTTCTGTAAGCTCCGCAGTCTGTCTATGAAAGTGATATATAACTTGCTTGCTCTCCTCTGCTGTGTCTCTTGCTTGCCTGCTGAACTAAAGTGAGACTAGCTATGTCTGTTTCTGAGCTCCTTGAGTTGCTGCTGCCCTGCTCTGGAACCTGTAAACATGTCTGCTCTGCTTGTAGGTTGCTTCCCATGCTGCCGAGACCAATCTTCAATTGGCTATTGCTAAAATTTACTTTAGTGTTCTCACTAACAGAAGTTAAAATGAAGCCGTCTGGAGCCATCTGTGTTTACTTTACTGGACCTGGAATCTTACCACTAGCCTAATCTGTAAATGTAACAAGTTCCTTTTACAACGTGGCTAGGGCCTGGATGGGAAGGATAGTCTGAAAATCTGGTAATGTGCTCTTCCCTGTGCTTCAGCTACTACCGCATGGCAAGTTATCTAAGGCAATAAATTCGCTTCTAATAAAGTCAGCCTTCTTTTCCGTAGTCTCCAGGGAAGAAAGTACTGATGGAAATTCCATTATTTAAAAGGTCCAAAAACTGATGAAATCACTAACAGCTCGGAACAAACGCTCCTATTTGGCGTTTCTTTTTTTTTGTAAATCTCCAATCATGACAGCCCCAAGTTCTATTTAATTCCCTCGTTCACTTGACTTCCAAGTAATCGCGAGCAGGAAAAAATGTTATGATTTGTCTACGACTTCACAAAAGAGCACATTAAGAAACACAACTTTTTCACACACTGGAGATTTGATAGAGATTGTTTGGTAAAAGTCGTTGCTCTCTATTCCTGTGGAAGATGAATCCAGCTTTCCACTTTTAGTTGGTGACGTGAGAGAGAGTCAGACTTAAATAAACAGAGTTAAATAATATGTGCTTGTGCGAAGATCACAGAAAAGTGGATGGCCTTCCAAACATTAAGTTTATTTTTACATAAAGAAGAAAGATAATAAAGCCAAAAAGCCTTGTGTAATTGAAATGTGTGCAGGCATTTAAATTAAATGTGAGGCGGATCTAGTGAGTCCTCTTTTTAAATGACCTTGCGACCAATCCTTCCTAAAATTTCCTGCGACCATCATGGCAATCTTATGGGCTGCCTTTACGATACCTGTGCCCACTTCAACTAGACGCAGAATTCCTAGAGAGGAACTCTCGGGAGTTGTAGTCCACCACGTCATAGAAAGGGCATACAGTTTCCTCACCCAGACTTACGGTAAGCAGAAACAACGAAATTAGTTGTTAAATCACTACACGGCTAAACTCTCCTGTGGTCGAGTTTCAACAGTGTTGACACAGGGCCTGAGTCCCTTCCACCCCCCCCCTTTCCAGCCCACTTCCCAAAATGAAGGCAAATGGAAGGCTACCAAGTTGCCGCCTTGGTCAAGGCTCCACAGCTGGCATTGCGGTTGGACTATGGAGCAGCCGATGCAGAAGCGCCGAATTTTGATGGGTCCGTGAAACCACCACGAGTCATTGAGGGCTGAGAGGCGTGGAATGTCTCTCCCAACTCGCATGGTTTGAGCTCATAATAGGAAATGGGAGCACCAGAAGGCCAGGTTCACAGTAGGTGACTGGCTGGAGATCTGCAGAAAAAAAATGGAGAGGATAAAGTTTGCTTCTTCTCACAGGTACAGTTTAACAATAAAATGTGTACAGGTAGTCAGAATAATAGAATAGTATGAGTTGGAAGGGTTCTTTGGAGACAGTGGTCGCCAAGCCGGTGGGCGGGGACCGTTGGTGCTCTGCGAGAAAATGTTTTTGGTCTGCAGAGAAATGTCACTCCCCAAAGCAATTAATCCAGGCTGTGTGGGAAACACAAGGCTGCACCATCCCCATGGCCCCAGAACACAAGGCTTGTGTTGCTTGCATTTGCATACAACATGAGGTAGTGGGGGGGAAAGGGCAGAGGGGGGAAACTTGCCCCACTCGCTCCATGCGTCTTGCCTGGCCACCGGGCAGCTTCTTTCCACTTCTTTCTTCTTCTGCTTTTGGCAGCATGCAAGAAAGCAGCAAAAGTCTTTTTTTCTCCCCCCAAACTCTGCCAGAAACGAGTCTTGGTGACCCTACAAGGCCTCCTGCTCCAAGAGGCTGCGCCGCAACAAAGATTCATTTCTTGCAGAGTTTGCGGAGAGAAAGAAAGACTTCGTGTGGCTTCTGCTGCTTTTCCTTGCATGAAGCCAAAAGTTCTCTCTCTCACTCTCTCTCAACCCCCAAGATGGGGCTGGCGACGGTCACTGCAATCCCAAATAAAGAACGATCGATCAGTAAGGAAAATGGGTGGGAATTTTCCTGCGTACTTTTTGGGGGGATTTTCCCAGGGTCTCTGGTCCGTGGGATTTAAAATTATGAATTTGGTGGTCCCTGAGGTCCAAAAGGTTGGCGACCCCTGCTTTGGAGGTCTGATCCACTGCTCAAGCAGGAGACCTTATATCAGTGATGGCAAATCTTTTAGAGACCTGAGTGCCCAAACTGCAACCCAGAACCCACTTATTAATTGCATAGTGCCAACACAGCAATTTAACCTGAATACTGAGGTTTTACTTTGGAAAAAACAACTCATATAGTGACATCTTTTTTTCTTAAGAGAAAAAATACAATAACAAAGGTTTCAATGATACAAACAACTTTTGATATTTACAATTTTGGGCTCGCCTCAACCATAATTTTATTTAATTATGTTTTTACATTTCTGAACTGTCCATCTCCCTCAAAGAGGGAATCTTGCTGATGGCAGCTCTGCCCCCTACCAAATACATTTGGGCAACATTAATAGAGGATTTGAACCCCAAAATCAAACACAGCTTTCCCATTCATCTTTCTAGCAAGCGTAGGTCCCACTTCATCTATTCTTAGACAACAAATATTCCTGGTTGCGATGCTCCGTCTACAACAGGGGTTTCCAACCTTGGCATCTTTAAGACTTGTGGACTTCAACTCCCACAATTCCTTAGTCAGGAGTTGGGATTTGAAGTCCACAAGTCTTAAAGCTGCCAAGTTTGGAGACCTCTGATCTACAAGATAGAAGTAATTGTGGATTGTCAAAGAAGTCTAATGACCAACCACTGACCAGCTTTTTTCTCCATAATTCTCTTTTAAAGCCATCGAAGGTGCCACCATATTTTGGGGTAATGAATTCCTTAGTTTAACTTTGCACTGTGGAAAGAACTTCAATGAATCTGCCTTGAATATGCCACTCCTAAAGTTTCATTGGATGACCCAACATGGAAACACTGAAAATGACAACAACTTCCAGATTTGTCAATAAATACAACCAAATGGTGGATGAGGACTTGAACTGCAGTTCAGTAGAGGTTGTGTGGGCAGCATCTCCAAGCCAAGCTGAGTTGAGTGAAATGTTATTTGTGTCTGTGAGCCTCTTGTCAGTGGATGTTGACAAGAAAGAGCTAAATGCCACAAGACATTTGTTATTTAAATCATATTCATGCAAGATTAAAGAGCTGGCTTGTTGCCACACATCTGTTTTCTCACTCAGGAACCAAAATAGTTTTTTTAAGAGAACTGGAAATGATCTCAGAGTGGATTGCTTCCTTAGGATACGTACATTCATCTTGTCCAGAAAGAAACAGGTGGCAGAACTTCAAGAGAACATACAACCTGATAAATCTATTAACTGGGAGTGAAAGTGGAATGAGAATGCTAAATGTTGAGTCTTTTTTTCACAATTTAGTTTAGTTTAATTTACTTGTCATTGCACCTCGTAGAATGAATGTAAATACCATCTTCTGTGTACAATTTATGACTGTGAAAATAAACACAAACACACATCCTTCTCATTCTATACAATTGAACTGAAAATCCCTGATATTGCATTAATATTGCACTAGACAGTAGAATTCAGTAGAGTTACTGCCCTGGGATAGAAGCTGTTTTGCAGCCTATTTGTCCTTATTTTTATTCTCCTGTACCGTCTGCCAGATGGTAATAGTTCAAAACAAAAAGGGTTCCCAGGATGAGACGGATTTTTGGGATGTTTTGAACTTTCTTTAGGCAGCGGGAGGTCTAAAGCTCTTCCAAAGAGGGGAGAGGGCAACCCAGGATCTCTGGGCAATGACATTAACCCTCTGGAGTGCTTTCCTATCTGCCTCTGTGCAATTGGCAAACCATACAGAGGTGCAGTAAGTTCAGATACTCTCTCTGGCGCAGCGGTAGAAGCTCACCAGCAGTTTTTCCCAATTAAAGCCATCGTTCTGTAGCACCCTCTGTGACTCTACCTCCCAGGGAAAAATCAAAAATCCCACATCATGCTACACTTACCCAGATTACTGTGTGCAGGAGACATCGGATTCGGAGATAAATTTGGAGAACCTACCAGGGAAGAAGAAAATTCAATAATTAACTCTTGAGACAGAATGTGATTCAGATCACACATTGCACTAACCCAAAGTTTACATAATTGTGACCTGTTGAATAAACCACAAGAATTGTCTTCACATGCTAAGCCAAAATGTTTTGGTGCGGTGTACAAATTAGCTTAGTTTTTAAGTGTGGGTCTTACTAATCTCCAAACAATTCCTCAAGGAAATTCTATGTTACAGTTCTAGAGTCCAAAAAGTGATCTGAAAAGCTGTTGCTCCCTTCCGTGTGTCCAGACTGCTCTAGACTGGGTGAATAAAGCTATACCACCACCTCTAATTTAGACGCAACAGGGAAAAAAACCCCCAACTTTAACATGGTTCATTTTGCCATTTGCCAGACAAATTCAAAAAATATCTGCCTCCTTCTATTTATGGACTTCTCCATCTCTTTTCTTGAAAACTGCAGATGGCAAAGATGGAACTAAACTGGGAGAGAAGCAGAATTGGGTTTTGTACTCCCATTCAGTCATTTCGGATTATAAATGGCTATTTTAGATACAGTTGTCATGTTTTGTGGTTTACATCAGCAGTACAGCCATTAGCTGTAACTCAGGTTAATATTCTTTTTGAGAAGTGCCCTCAAAGAGTTGTTTGTTGTCTAACTAAGCTAGGAAGCCGGGGTTAAATCAGGGGTGGGATTCAACCAGTGTAACAACTGGTTTGGTGAGTGCACACACAGTGTTTACTTCTCACCTTCTGCTGAAAGGCCTGTGTGTAAAACAGCTGATGCGTGGCACAGTGGATTGCCACACAAAGCAGCTGAGCTAGAAAACTCAGAAATAAAGCACAGACTATAGCCAGGACAGGCTTACCCAACAGCTGATCATCGGAGTTCTGGTTCACTCCCAGCTGACCTTCAGAGCTACCAGTTCACCCAAACCGGTGCAAACTGGCAGAATCCTACCCCTTGGGTTACACCCTGTTCAATGTGCATCTCCTCCCCACATGACTGGTATTGAACCCAGGACTGTTGCTTTCTTTGTCAGCCATCAGCCACAGCAGGAAAAATAACTTCTGGGCAGAGAAGGAGAGAATAATCTAGACCAGTAGTGGCTAACCTTTTTAGGTTCCTGTGCCAAAAATTGAGTGCGCGCTTGCACGCTCGTGCTCGCGTGCCAGCACCCAGAAGGCAATATGCGCACCCCCCACACCCCTGCACTGTACCTCACAGCTGATTTTCGGCAGGTTTGAGGCCTTTTTCGGCCTCCCAAAGCTTGAGGAAGGTTTCTGCAGGCCGAAAACTAGCCCTGTTTCATCACTTCCAGTATTTTCTGGAAGTGACAAAACAGGAAGTGACAAAACAGGGCTAGTTTTAGGCCTGAAAAGCCTGCAGAAACCTTCCTCAAGCCTTTGGGAGGCCAAAAAAGGCCTCAAACCTGCCAAAAATAAGCTGTGAGGCACGCGCATGTGCAGTGAGGTAAATTTGCCTGCAGCTCCCATGCCAGCACAAATGATTCTCATGCCACTTCTGGCACATGGACCGTAGGTTTGCCATCATGGATCTAGACCAAGGGTCTCCAACCTTGGCAACTTTAAGCTGACAGACTTCAATTCCCAGAATTCCCCAGCCAGCTTTGCAGGCTGGGGAATTCTGGGAGTTGAAGTCCACTAGGCTTAAAGTTGCCAAGGTTGGAGATCTAATCTAGACCAGGGTTGGGGGAAGGTGATGGGAGGAGGGTGGTGAAAGGAGGCAAGATCTCAGATACTAGGAAAGAGAGGAGGAAGGAATCCTCTCAGGGATAGGATGAGTTTTCAAGACTTGGCCAGAGTTGAGTGGCGAGACAAGAGAACCATTCCTTTTAATCCCACAAAAAAAAAAAAAATCATTTCTGCTTTTGATTTACCTGCATCTAAACCGTGGTTCATTTGATGGTCACTGGTTTCTCCATCCTCGCTCAGATATCCAGGAGGCGGTGTCTCTAAAGAGGGGGAAGAAAATTAAAATAGAGATTTACTAAAGCCACACCATTTCCCAGCTGCACCCACCCACCTGAGCTATTAGACTTCCAGTCTGTTTTTCTATTCAGTCAAGGTCCCAAGATAGACCAACCAACATCCAAATACCACAGTTGAAAGCATGTCTCAAAACTAATAAAAAAGTGAACAAATTATTAAAAGCCTGGCAAGGGAGATGCCTTTTGGCTGCTTTTCGAAGAGAAGTCAGGAGAGCTCTGGGGGAGAATCAGCAGCCTGGGACCGCGCAGGAGAAGGCCTTCTCCTCCTCCTCCTCCATTCTCTCCTCCATTCCTTCCTTTTCCTCTTCCTCCATTCTCTCCTCCTCCTCCATTCTCCTTCTTCTCCTTCTACATTCCCTTCTCCTCCTCTTCCTCCTTCTCCTCCATTCTTTCTTTCTCCTCTATTCCCTCCTCCTCCATTCTTCACCTTCACCTTCCTCTTCCTCCATTCTCTTCTTCTCCTCCTCCTCCATTCTCTCCTCTTCTTCCTCCTCCATCTCCATTCTCCTCTACTACTACGACTACTACTACTACTTCTACTACTACTGGAGAAGCATCCTCTCTTGCAAAATGTAACATCCAGAAAGGCCCAAAAGATGAGCATAAAAGAGTAAACAGATCAGACCTCCAGCCCTTGCTTATCCAGGGAGATCAAGTGAAGCAAGTGACCAGTTTTAAGTTTCTGGGTGTTACCCTAAAAGAGGACTTGACCTGGGGTGCTCTCATATTGCAGCTCTGGTCAAAAGGGCCCAGCAGAGATTCCACTACCTGAGGCTTCTCAGAAAACAACAACTGAATGAGAAACTGCTGGTGACCTTCTATGGTGCCATAGAGAGTATCTTAACTTATTGTACCTGTGTAGGGTTTGCCAATTGCACAGGGACAGATAGGAAAGCCCTCCAGAGGATCCTGGGTTGCCCTCTCCCCTCTTTGGAAGAGCTTTATAGCTCCCGCTGCCTTAAGAAAGTCATCTCAAAACATCCCAAAGATCCATCTCATCCTGGGAACCCCCTTTTTTTGAACTATTACCACCTGGCAGACGGTACAGGACAATAAAAACAAGGTCAAACAGGCTGAAAAACAGCTTCTATCCCAGGGCAGTAGCTCTTTTGCTGTATAGTGCAGTGTTGGTGTGGTATTTTCATGATCATGATGTGCACTGAAGACGGTGTTTGATTTCGTTGTAGGAGGTGCAATGACAATTTTAAAAAAGTAAAAAAAAAACAACTAAACTTCTCTGGTCAAGATTTGGTCTTTGAAAATAAATAAATATATATATATATATAAAAAAGAGGGGGGCTTTATAAGCCAATCCTTGCTTACCACCTGGTTGTGAAATAAACAGTAAAAGCTTCTTGGAAGCAGAGGTGGAGCCCACCGGGAAGTAGTGGAGGGTCAGGACTGGAAAGAATCTGAGCTGGAGGTGTTGATAACCGAGGCCCTGGAGGAGGAAGCCCACCAGAAGGGAGGAAGAGCTCTCAGCACTTTTCAAAAGGGTTTCCTTCCCTTCACACCCAGAATTAGCTGGGCGAGAAGAAGACCTGAGGCCCCCCAGGGCCAAAGCGAAGCGAGTTTTCCTGGGGCTTGAAAGGAAGCCCCTTCCTGCTCTCTTGCGCTCTCTCCTTCCTGGGGACGCCATACCTGGAATGTAGTTGCTCTGAGGCTCGATGCCAGCTGGGAAATTCGTGTTCTCAGGAATGGAATGGCTGTAATCATCGAGCGGAGGGAATTCGGCTGGAATTTCCGCGTGTCGTGGGACCAAAACCGGAGGTAATACTGGGGAGAAAAGCAGCCGGTCACACAAATGCGGCCCCCTTTGGGGCTTCTGATGAGGAGACCCCCCCTTCGCTCCCCCAATCCCTTCCCCTAGGGGCTCCTGGGTTGGCCCTACCTGGCGTTTCCACTCTTTGGTAGTGATAGGGGTTCACACAGACTTCGTCCTTCTTCATGTTGAAGGCGTATTCGCACATTTCCATGGCGCGCAGTTCGTGGTGGCTGTGAAGGTCTGGCCACCGCCACAGCCGGCAATAGATGACGTGTGGGAGTCCCTTTCGATGGGAGACTTGTAGCCGGCCATCCAGCGACCTGGAGTTGGAGAGAAAAGATGCCGTTGGGAGACAAGTCTTGGCTAGAAGGTCTTTGTTTTTGCCATTAAACATTGTGGTCAAACCACCAAAAATTAAGATTAAAGATAGTAAATAACTAGCTGGACACCATGCTTCACTACAAAACTATTTGGTCGGGCTTAGTTTTTTGGGAGGAAAAGAAGGGGGGGGGGTAAATTCTGCCTCTGCCTACCAACATCCATCGGTATTCATCTGGCTAGCGTCCTTTCAGGGTGTGAGAGAGTTGAGGGCTGTATGGAAACTGAAACAGTATTTGCTGTGTGAGCAAGGAGACAACAAGGAGCCTGGGCGTGGCTTAGCTCAACTGTTCTGTACTAAAGCTGCTTGGTGCTGTGAAAACTGAAACTGAAACTCCTCTCCTCTGCTTGTGTTTTGCATTTGGAGCAGATTTCTTTCCAGGTGGGGAGGGGGAGTAGAACTCCTTAGCATCAGAATGTGGTGATGATGATGATGATGATGATGATAATAATAATAATAATAATAATAATAATAATAATAATAATAATAATAATAATAATATAGGAAATACTAATAGCTCTGATGGTCGTTTTGAAAAATCCTTTCTTAGTGAGCACTAAAAGCCAAGAGGAAGATACATGCCAAATTTCAAGTTTGTAGGCGTTACAGTTCTGAAGATTTTCAGATGATGCGTGAGTGGTATTTTGCTTTTATATATAAAGATAAAGATAAATATTTAAATAGCTGCCACTATTAAAAGGCATTCTTGAAATAATTTCAGAAGCTGTTAATCCAAAACAAGTCAACTACTCATTTACAGGATCGCCGTATTTACTGAATGTACCAGATCATTAGAAATGCACTGGGGGAGGGTGGGTGGGAGAAATAGAAAGATTAGTTGCAAGACTAAGATTTTATTATCTTCGATGATCTTATTCTCAAGGAAGAACCTAACCACAACCACACCTACTGCAAAGTTACCTGAGATTTATTTGGGGGGGGGGTATTTCTACCCCACCCCCAAAGCTACAGTACAGGGCCTTTTTATACTTTTTGATTTGTAAATTTATCAAGCAAAACTAAAACAATTTGGCAGGAATATGCAAACAGACAAAAAGGACATATAATAGTTGTAAAAGTAAAATAAAACTTAACCAAAAAACATACAATATTAATATACAACTATCTCAGTCCTTTAACAAATTATTAAATCTGGGCTTTTTATAATATAATAAAGACCCCTTTTTAAAAAAGTCAGCAAAGACCATGTCTCTTGAATACCCTTGTCGATACTACAGTTTTGATTTTTTTATATCTGTGCAGGATGACTCTCTAAGCCAACCTAAAAAAAGCCAAACCTCTTCATAAATTGCCAAAATATGTATTTTTGGACTTGTGTTCACCTGGAAGCCAGTGTCAACTACAACAAAACCCAGCAGCCTCACCCCCTACTTCACCATTTACTTCCTACCACTTAAGCAGTCTCTCTGGCTCACTGACTCTGGGTGAAAGGGATGCCAACTGGCACAGTTGCCCATGCTGGTAGTTGACTGGCAACTCCCCTGTTTCCCTGCTCGGGAATGGATGGAAGAGACCATTGTGGTCCAGTGTCAGCAATGCTGCTTCCTGTGGTAAAAGAGGATGTTCCTCCCAGAAAACTAAAAGCAAACCACCCCAACGTCTCAACATACCTCCTCTCCACATGTTGTGTCTAGAGAAGGAGAGATCTGGGAAAATCAGGCTTCCCTGTCAGCAAGATGGGAGGATGTGCTTACAGTGGGGTGGCTTGTTCAGGAAGCATGGGCTGGATCATTAAGGTGGAAGGAAGGAAGGAAGGAAGGAAGGAAGGAAGGAAGGAAGGAAGGGAGTGAGTAGTATCATTGGGGGAGAACCAGGAAGTAACAAGGATCCACTAACTTCCAAAGACAGAATTCTAATCCAGCCAGTCCATATCTTTAATCCGAGCCATGGTCTTAGGCTATTTTTATAACATGGCTTCCTTTGATTGCAATTGAATGCCAGCTTCTTCATCAAGAGACTCTAATTCTCTCTGCCCTTCTGTAATAATTTCATGGCTGCAGGGTGAGGTATCTCACTTGGGCCTCTGATGATCAGGAGAGAGAGAGGGAGGGAGAGGGAGGAAGAGAGAGAGAGAGAGAGGAACGGAGGGAGGGAAAGAAGGAGGGAGGGAGGGAAGCAGAGGGAGAGAAGGGAGGAAGGAGGGAGAGAGAGAGGGAGGAAGAGGGGCTTACCCAAAATGTCAAGAGAGTCCCAAAGCCTCTTTCTGGGCCACACCCTGTCCAACTCGACACATTTCAGGCTTTTCGGGACAGGTGAGCGACTGGCCGCTTCCACCGTCTTCACGATTCGGGATCTCACAAACCACCATGAAGACAAGTCGCTACTGATCCTCTGGGAGAAGGACCCTTCCAAGCTCTCTCTCAACAGGTGGCCTTCACCTCTCAAGGAAGAGAGTTCCCCATTTCATCCTGGGTTGGGTCTCTAGGTTCTGAATCCCTCCAGGATTTAGTTCTATGGGTCAACCGAGGAATATTCCGGGGGGCAGGGGAACACCGTCCCTCCCTCCATAATGTTACACCATGCAGACCTTTAATAAAGATCTTTTCAACTTCCTCCTGTCGAAGCTAAAACATTACCAATAACTTTGGGTTCCCAGCCTCGTAAGATCTCTCTTTGGGTGTCTGTGGTCACCAGAGCTGTACACAGAGTGCCAACTGTGGCCTCTCACCATGGACGTCTAATAAAGCCCTTATTGTGTTGAGTATTTTTTTTAATATTTGTTAGACGTTTATACAATTAAAAACATATATATATATATTTCACAGCATTGTTTGAGTGGTAAATCCACTTGTATTTGCCTTCTGATATCATGTTATATATTGTCACAATAACTCCTTCGTCCTTTTACACTCTATAAATGAATACATATAGTTTATTTTCTTTTCAAAATGTTACCAAATCATCACATATCCCATGTTTCGTAATACTCACTGTCTTGACTGTCTTTTAGCAATTTAGTTAATGTATCCATTTCAGCACATTCATGAATCTTATGAATTATATTTTTTTCAAGTATTTTCATTTCCATCCTGAATGAACCCACGGATGGGATTGGTCTGTTTGCAACAGCCACACGCCTGAGTCGACATGTTTGCTTTCTGAACAGTCCCCGCTAACCGAAATCAGGGTTGATGCTTCCTTTGGACTTCTTAACGCTGGCTTTTGCCAAAAGAAGGACTAGTAGCTGGTAGCGTTCCGATATTTGAGGGGCTGCTGCAAAGAAGCAGGGGGGGGGCTCAATTTGTTTCCCCGAAGCATCAGAAGGGAGGATATGAAGCAACGGAAGGAAAATAATCCAGGAGAGAAGCAACCTGGAATTAAGGAGAAATTTCCTAACAGTGAGGACAATGAACCAGTGGAGCAGTTTCCTTCTTCAGAAGCTGTGGGTGCTCCACCATTGGAGGCTTTTAAGAAGAAGAGAAGAGAGACTGAAGAGACTGGACAGCCACTTGTCTGAAATGGCAGTGAAATGGCAGTGGTGGCTAACCTTTTTGGGCTCCTGTGCCAAAAATTGTGTGCATGCTTGCAACATTCACAGACCAGCACCCAGAAGGCAATGCGCGCACACCACCCTACGCCCCTGTGCATGTGCGTGTAATCACCCCTCCTTACCTGCACTGTGCCTCCCAGCTGATTTTTCGGCCCGTTTGAGGCCTTTTTCGGCCTCCCAGAGGCTTGAGGAAAGCTTCTGCAGGCTTTGCAGGCTGAAGAATGGGCCTGTTTCATCACTTCCTCTATTTTCGGAAATACAGGAAGCGATGAAACGCGCTTATTTTTCAGCCTGCAAAGGCTTCCTTCAAGCCTCTGGGAAGCTGAAAAGGCCTCAAACTGGCCAAAAACCAGCTGTGAGGTGCGTGCATGCGCAATGAGGTAAGTTTGCCTGCAGCTCACTTGCCAGAACAAATGGCTCTGCGTGCCACCTGTGGCACGTGGGCCATAGGTTCACCATCACAGGTATAAGGTCTTCTGCTTGAGCAGGGGTTGGACTAGAAGACCTCCAAGGTTCCTTTCAATGCTGTTATTTTCTTATTCTATCTTCTTGAGATCTGTTGGTTTTGGTTTGGAGAGATTCTCTCAGAGCTCTTTCCAATCTGTTTTTTGTTTTACTACAGATGCAACGATTTGGAATCATCTGTACACTTGGCTTCCTCCTGCTCTCCATTTACTCCAGAATGTTTATAAACACAGGCAAAACTATTGTTTGCAAGATCACTTCCTTGGGGACTCCACTCCAGTTTGAAAACGGCCCATGGATTTGTTTGGCTGCATCGTCTGTAGACCCAAAGTTACCCTAACGATCAAAACAAGTTTCTTGAAAACAATTCAACAAAGAGCAAACATTGTAAAAAAAGCAATCAAACAAAGCTCCATAAATGTCAAGAGCTACGCTTGCCTGTGAAGGGATGAGATCCAAGATCTTCTAACCAAGTTTGTGATGGCCTTGTTTTCTTTTTAGATCGTACCTTTGGTCTGGATTCCTGTTTGCTGTTCTTTAGCAGGTTGTAGGATTCCTGTCTTCTCAAAAAAACTGCTATTTGATGTGGAGTTTTATTCCCCAATCACCAGTGAGCAAAGAAGGAACTGGGGTAACTAATCCAGGAGAGAAGCAAGCTAGAACTAAGGAGAAATTTCCTGACAATGGGAACAATCTTATCCAATAAAATGAAATTCAATATAGAGAAAAGTAAAGTCTTACTCTTAGGCAAGAAAAACCAAAACTAAACAAATAAACTGGGATAAACCAGACTTAATAGAAGTAGCTGTGAGAGGGATCTTGGAATCTTAGTGGACAACCAATTAAATATGAGCGAACAGTGTGCAGTGGCAGCCAAAAAAGCCAATGCAATTCTAAATTGCCTTAAGAAAGGGATACAGTCAAGATCCAGGGAGGTACTAATACCATTCCATAAAGCCTTAGTAAGACCCACACCTTGAGTACTGCATCCAGTTTTGGTCACCACACTATAAAAAAGACTAGAAATTGTGCAGAGAAGAGCAACCAGGATGATGAGGGGACTGGAGGCTAAAACTTATGAAGAACTGGGCCTGGCTAGTCTAGTGAAGAGAAGGACCAGGGAAGACATCATAGCAGTCTTCCAATATTTCAGGGGATGCCCCAGACAGGAAGGGGGTCAAGTTATTTTATAAAGCACTTCTAGGCTTTAGGAATAATGGATGGAAACTGAACAAGGAGACATTTTCTGACAGTGAGAACAATCAACCCAAGGAACAGAAGTTGCCTTCGGAAGTTGTGGAAGCTTCATCACTGGAAGCTTTCAAGAGACTGGACTGCCATCTGTCAGAAATGGTATAGGGTCTCCCACTTGGGTGGGGGGGTTGGACTAGATGACCTACAAGGTCCCTTTCAACTCTGATTATCTGTTATCTATCTGTCTTACCTATCTGTCTATCATCTATATCTAGTTATCTAGCTCTCATCCATCCATCCATCCATCCATCCATCCATGTCTCTCTCTCTCTCTCTGTCTGTCTGTCTGTCTGTCTGTCTGTCTGTCTATCTATCTATCTGTCAGAAATGGTGTACAGTCTGCTTGTGCAGGGGGTTGGACTGGATGGCCCAAAGGGACCCTTCCAATTCTGTTAATCTGCATCTGTATCTATCTGTAACAATTAACCAGTGGGACTGCTTGCCTGCAGAAGTTGTGGGTGCTCCATCACTGGATGGTGGCTTTTAAGAAGAGACTAAACAGCCATTTGTCTGGAATGGGATAGGGCAGAGGTCACTGACACCCCTGGTTCGTGGCCCAGTTCTAGGCTATAGCCTGTTTGGAACTGGGCCGCAAAAGTGGTGGGTAAGTACGCACATGCATGAAGTTGCATCTTTGAAAGCAGCATGCACATGCAAAACCATTCCTTCTCCCCCCTGCCCAACCCCACTGCAGCCTCTGCCAGTCCACCAAGCTGGAAAGGTTGGGCACCGCTGGTATAGGATATCCTGCTTCTGCAGGGGGTTGGATTAAAAGATCTCCAAAGTCCCTTCCTATTCTGTTATTCTGTCACTCATGTACTGCAACACCAAACCAGGGCATCGATCCCGCAATGGAAGAATGGGTGGCAAAAGTGATGGGATTGGCAGAGATGGCACAACAGTTTTAATTGAAGAGAAGAACCTATCGAGTTTTATTTCCATTTGGAAACTATTTCTGAACTTTTCTTTGAAATTGAAAAAAATGAAACTGATTTTAGGTTTTGAGGATCAGAATGACTTTGTTGTAGAAATGGCTTGAAATATTAGAAATGTGAAGCAAAAAGTTGAAGCTGTAATTCTTTGCATTGTATTGTATTGCATGGTAAAAGTTAGAACTCCTTTCTTTTTTTCTCTCCTTTTCTTCTCTTTGCGACTTTCCTTCTTTTTTCTCTTAGTTTTCCAACTTTTGTCTCTTTTTCTCTTTTTTATCTTATAATGACCAAATAACAAAATAACAAACAGAGGCGTAGGTGAGCAGAGTCACACTGAAATCAGGATGAAGTCCACAACTTTTCCACCAATTTTTATCCCTAGAGATTTTCTACTTGCCACTTTTTCTCTCTCCAAAAGTATAGAAAAGCACCAAGGAAGGAAGAAAGCAAGGCTAAACTCCCCAGTAAGACAGCAATATACATCTTTTTCCCCATTTCCTCCATAAAAGCACTTTATCAGAGCACTAAATCAGTTCTGTTTGCATTTCTCCAGGCTCCCGTGTTCACCAAGAAGGGAGTGTGGGATGAATAATTTCCGGTCCAGAGACCACACACCTCATTGTACACTTTCTACAGATGCACCTGATGACCCCAAAACTTACTCCCCACTTAACCAAGAAGCAATGCGGAATTTCCAGCAGGAAAGGATGGAGAATTTTTGCCTCTTGAAATCAGACATTTTGAGGGGAGAGAACCAAGCCAAAGGTGAAAAGCACAGCAGGAAAGAGAAATGAGTGAGTTTTATATCTCCAGCTTCCTTAATTATGACTCACCATCCAACCAGAGATAAAAAGCCAAGCCCCAAAAATGGAAAAGTTTTTGAGCGTGAAGATCTTAACAAGACCCTTCCTTGCAAAAGGCGCTCTCTCTTGCACAATGCAGAAAAACAGAGGATTTGCACAAATACCTTTTTTTCCCTAGGACTGTAGTAAAATTTCTAAAAGCAGCACTCTCAGTCAACAAATCATCACAAATGATATGCAGTGTGGGACTCTTAGCTGTGTCGGAGAAAAGGGCCCAGCACTTCCATTCAATAACAAAGCTCAAGTCAGATGAGAAGACTCCTTCCTTTGCAGGATCCAATCTGGGTTGGTCATTGGGACCAGAAGTTTAGTCTTTCCAAGCTTTCTCACTCGTGGTGGACCTCATCCTCAGGGAACTTCTCTCTCATCAGAATGTGTAAATTGGAAACATTCTGGAGACAAAGAAACTCCATGAAGAGGGGCTCCTGCACAAGTTTAAACGCTCAAAAGAGCCATGAGGGAAGAGTGGTGAGAATACAGCATTGTCGGAAAACTCTGTCCATAGTCTGGAGTTTGATCATGGCCGGCTCAAGGTTGATTCAGCCTCCCATCTGTCCAAGATCAGAAAAATTAGGGCCCGGATTGCTGGGGGCTGACTCTGTAAACCGTTTAGAGAGGGCTATAAAGCACCGTGAAGCGATAGATAAGTCTACTGCCTTTCCATCGCTCCATCCATGCATGATGCGCACTGGTTAGAATCAGTGGTGGGATTAAAAATTTTTACTACTGGTTCTGTGGGCATGGCTTGGTGGGTGTGGCTTGGTGGGCACAGCAGGGGAAAGATATTGCAAAAGCCCCTTCCCACCCCACCCCATTAACCTGCTTTCCAGCTCCGCTCTCCTGTGAAGGGCAACAAAAAAAGACCCAGCCGATCAGCTGAGACTCAGGAGGCAGAGAATAGATGAGGTTGGTGGGGCCAGTCAGAGGCGGCATTTGCCGGTTCTCCAAACTACTCAAAATTTCCACTACTGGTTCTCCAGAACTGGTCAGAACCAGCTGAATACCACCTCTGGTTAGAATGCAGTATTGCAAGCTGACTGCCCACTGCCAAGAGTTCAATCTGACCAGCTCAAGGTTGACCCTTCTGAGGTAAGTAAAATGAGGACCCAGATTATTGGGGACAAAACGCTGATTCAGTAAACCACTTAGAGAGGGCTGTAAAGCGGTATGTAAGTCTAAGTGCTATTGCTCTGGTCCCAGTGACCAACTCAGATTGGATCCCGCCAAAAGAAGTGTTCACTCCTCTTTTTAAAATTGCATTTTCATTAACAACCCTGATCTTCCCCACTTCATACTCTGGCTTAACTACTGGGACAAACAGAGCAGAATCATAGATCATGCGTGTCATTCGGAACAGGCTGGAGGATCTCAGGAAAGCATGCTTCCACTTGTGACTCACTCTGCCTCATATACACACAGAGGCATCTTTTATGGAGATCAGCATTTTCCCCCAAGTAATTGGGAACCGATGTTTCCACTACATCAGATGAATGCAGACCATTTGGCCAAATGCAGTGGCAGAATAATAGAGTTGGAAGGGACCTTGGAGGTCTTCTGGTCCAACCCCCTGCCTAGGCAGGAAACCTTACACCATTTCAGACAAATGGTTATCCAATCTCTTTTTTAAAACCTCCAGTATTGGAGCATTTACAACTTCTAGAGGCAAGTTGTTCAACTGATTAATTGTCTTCACTGTGAAGAAATTTCTCCTTAGTTCTAAGTTGCTTCTCTCCTTGATTAGTTTCCATCCATGGCTTCTTGTTCTACCTTCAGATGTTTTGGAGAATAAATTGACTTCTTCTTCATTGCGGCAACCTCTTAGATATTGGAACACTGCTCCCATGTCACCCCCTTAGTTCTTCTTTTCATCAAACTAGATATACCCAATTGCTGCAACCATTCTTCGTGTGTTTTAGCCTTCAGTTCATGCATGACTGGTGAATCTAGACCTAAACAGGATGCTAGTAAATTCTGTATTTCAACCCCCACGTGGCTGCTTTTTTTAAACACGCAAAATGTAGTTTCTTTGAGATTAAAATTGGTAAAAAGCAAGCTGAGTCCTACATTAATTTAGGAGGATATATAAAAAGTTAGAAGTGAAGTCTACGGACACTGAGTTCACTGGCCTTTATACCCAACACACAAGAGAATGTAAAACATTTAATACTTTTGCTATTTATTCACTCATTAAAACAATGCTTCATCCTGTGATTCAGAATTTACGCAAATTAAGTTCCGGCATGATGGGAAGAAGTGAATGTCACTCCATGGCCAAATTGTTTTAAACTTCTCAGAGAACACCCGAAATATTGCAAACGGGCTCCATCTGGTCCAGACAAACTCCTGCTGGCTACTCGCAACCTCCCGTCTTCTACTTTAGAAGTCAACATTTCAGCAACAACACAACCATATATTTTTACCCTACATATAAATGGATTACAATGGAGGAAAGGAAAAATGAAGCCATAACTTGGAGTTAACAGATTTTGGGGGGGAGTCATAAACACATACACAAGTAGTCCTCACAAGTTACAGCCATTTGTTGAAACACAGTTTGAAATTATCATGGTGCTGAAAAAAATGTGGTTTACAACTGGTCCTCACTCTTAAGACCAGGTGTTCCCAAACTTGGTCACTTTAAGACTGGTGGACTTCAACTCCCAGAATTCTCCAGCCAGCATAGCTAGCTGAAGAATTCTGAGAGTTGAAGTCCACCAGTCTTAAAGTGGTCGTTTTGAGACCTCTGTTCTAAATCAAGAGGCTGGCAGAACCAGAGTTTAAATTTTCCTAGGGTAGGGTAAGAAATGATTAGCCCCTCCAGTAGAAAGGTGTCGCTAAAATATTTTAACATGGTTTTAGGTATATATTTATTTATGCAACTAATGTAGTAGCCAGGTTCACTCAAGATACTTCTCAACTTCAAGAGAATTGGGAAAATATTTCACAGAGGTATATCGTCCGATGTCCATTCAGACAAGAGCCAAGAGGTCGGTCCAACCATTTTTCTCCGTAGCAAAGCACTTAATTTCTATTGGATTGGGTTTGTCCCTGTCGACCTGCCTTGGATGACTGACATTCTTGGAGCACAAGTCTTCCATGCATGAGACGCTCCTTCCAAGCTGAGTGGACAATGCAGGTGTAATGTCTCAAAGGTGCTTTTTAAAAAGGCAACTGGACTTAGCTGGTTGGAGAATTCTGAGCGTTGAAGTCCACAAGTCTTAAAGTTGCCAAGTTTGGTGATCCCTGCTTAAGACCATTGCTGAGCCTTGAGCTTCCAAAGAGCCAGCATGAATTTACAATGGTTCGTAGTGTCCTGAAATTGGGCGTTGTTTACCTGAACGCCACTTTTCCTTGTAGGCAAGACAGATCAGGATGGGATGGGGTAGAACTCTTCCTTATTGATTAGGACTGTGCAAAAGGCCCACTCTAGGTGAACTCCACCCGAGTTTCTGGGAAGTCAGTGCATCAGACTGGATTGCCTCTAATGATGAAAAACAAGAGATTAACAGGAAACCCCCCCCCCCATGGTCCCAGGAAGGAACGAACCCCAGGGTGGGGCTGACCTGTCTTGTCTACAAAGAAAAGTGGTGTTCAGGTAAACAACGCCCATTTTCCCTTGTAAGGCATCGACAGGTGAGGATGGGACATACCAAAGCAGGGTTGTCCTCAGGAGGGTTAAGACTGGCCCTGGCTGGCATGGTCCGAAATGACATGTTGGAGGACCCGTCTACCAAATGGCTCACCTGCTGATGCAAAGGAATCCAGGCAATAGTGACAGATGAAAAGCGACGGTGAAGTCCAGGTCGTAGCCCTGCAGATCTCTTCCACCGAGGCCTGTGTAGCCAATGCTGCTGTTGTAGCCGCACAATGGGTGGAATGGGCCGTGATGCCCCTGGGAACTGGCAGGGACCTGCTGTAATAGGTTTGAGCTATACATGCTTTGATCCATCTACTCACTGTGGATGGAGAAACCTTACCCCACAATGAGGAAGGTTGGAAAGAACAAAACAAGGAATCTGTCCTGCAGAAAGCAGCAGTACGTGTCATGACCCTGGTGGAGACTAACTCTGAGGAAGAGAAGAAACAGCCAACAGGGTGTGGAAGTGTGGCTCCAGAGGTGGTGTAGGAGGCTGGGGAAGGGCAGAGGCCGGCTGAGCAGCCAGAGGAGGATCCAGGCCCATCCCCTGTCCATCCTAGGGCAAGCAGGGAGGAGAGGATCAGGTGGTCTACGGAGGAGAGGGCCATGATCCCCTTCATGGGTTGCAGTGTAAGATCTGCATAAAAGGTTGGACCTGCGTGCTAACAGACGCTGGAGACAAATTAGTGTTTTATTCCTAAAGAAGGTTTATCTTAGTTGGCATTCTTCCAACAGACTATCCCTGGTAATCTTCCTGAAGTTGGCTATTATCTATCCTGGTCTGTCGTGAAACTTTATTCAATGCAGTTTGTTTTTGGTTTTTGCTTCGTTATTGGCTCTTTGACTTTGAACTGTGTTTCTTTCCTTTGAAATGTTATTTTGAAAATAGTTTACCCCTCCACTGTGAACAATTAAACAGTTATATAACAAGTTGAAGGCATTAAAGGACCTTTAGTTACGTTTTGGATTTTGTTATATTTCTGATATACTCAGGGTCATCACAGTATGTTTAATGTAAATTTTTAAAGCTCTGTGCACATCCAGAGTGAGCCAAGTCTTCTCCAACTCTTGAGCTCTGTGGAAAGATGTGTTGACCTTCGTAATGAAGGCTAGGTCCAACCTTAAAACCACCCGATGAGGATGGAAAATGCAGAAGTCAGGAGGAACCGAGAGAGCAACCAACTCTGAGACTCACCTCGCTGAAGTGATTGTCACGAGGAAAACCACCTTTTGAGTAAGGAGATGAAGACAAGACTGTCGAAGCGGCTCAAGCAGAGGTTTTGTGAGGGACTGCAAAACCTTGGTCAGATCCCAAGTGGGGTATCTCTGTACCATAGGAGGGCAAAGGTTGGTAGCTCCTCTGAGGAACCTACGAACCATAGGGTGCTGAGCCAAAGATTCCAACTTCCCACAAAACTAGACCGATGAGATGGCTGCCTGAGGAGAGTGTTGGGGGAAAGACCCTTGTCCAGGCCAGCCTGTAAGAATTCCAATACTGCAGCCACCGAAGCTTGTAGAGTTGAGATGTGGGACTTGACACACCAAGCTGAGAAGGATTGCCAAGTAGCTTCATAAATGTGAATTGTAGATGGGCACCTAGATGCCTGAATGGTTTGGATAACCTTGTTGGAAAGTTGGGCACTTTCTGAGATGCCTCACTCAATCTCCACACAGCCAGTTGTAACCACTGGTGCTCCGGATGAGGGAGGGACCCCTGGAGAAGAGAGATATCCTCCTCAGGAATCCGCCAAGGGGGGAATCACTGAAAAGCCCATCAAATCAGCAAATCAATCCCTTCATGGCCAAAAGGGAACCACCAATATGGTCTCGGCCTGCTCCAACAAGAGCTTACAAATCACTGCAGGGATGAGTGGCAATGGCGGAAAGGCATAGAGCAACCCAGAAGGCCAGCTGCAACGTACGGTGTTAGTGCCTTCTGCTTCCTGGACCGGAGCAGATGCCAACTTCCATTTGCATCTGCCATCAGCTTGCCAGCTGCGTAGCCAGCACATGCACCTGGCTGCCACCAAAGAAGTGATGGCGTTAGTGGCAAATCTGGCGCTCTGCAGAGTGGCATAAGTGGTGAACTCCGTAGCCACTATGATCTTGTTGATGTCCTGGTGGGCACGGACATCCGATGAGGAGATTCTATCTAGCAGCTGCTTCAGCCACTTGAGTGAAGTCCTTGTAAAGAAAGACGCCGCTGTAGAGGCTTTGACAGCCCAGGCAGTTGCTAAATTGGAACGCTGAAGAGACTGTTCCACCTGCTTTTCCTCTGCCTTAAGGACTTCTTCCGGGTCTGAAGGGGCAGACGATGAGGAGGCCAAGGCTGGCACTGGAACATCGACTGTGGGGATCTGAAGAGTCTTGGTAAATTCAGGCCCCACATTGAAGAACCTGCAATCAGAGGCCAGAGAGTTGGGCTCTGTGGCAGCAGCTTCAAACTGTTTCTTAATTACCTTCAGAAACAGCTTTGGTGATGAAACTATCTCCTCCCTTACTTCAGGTTCATTGAACAGAACATCTGATTCCTCACGAGGAACTGTAGTCGATGCTTCACCATCTGCGTTTTTCAAATTGGCGGTGTTTCTAGCCTTGAACAAGGGACTAAACAAAGAGTGCTTAAAACAACCAGTAAACTCTGGAACTTCCTGTGAAGGGCCTTCATCCACTGACATATCAGATTATGGCCAATCGGGTTCCCCCATCAACGATGGAGCCACTGAAGCAGCAGGAGCCAAGTCTTCAGCCAATCCAGGAACTGGAGCGTCTCACGAACCCGGAATCTTCTCTCTGACAAGTCAGAGGCAGCCGATGAATGTCGGGTCACTCTCTGCAGACCTTCTAAGATGCCCTTCCTGATTGCCTTGTCTATCAAGAGTTGAAGATTCATAAGGACATCCGAATCAGAGGGGTCAGTAGGCCTGACTGCAGATGATGTAGAAGGGAAAGGGTTCCCCCCCCCATCTGCTACGCCCACACTCCTGCCAAGGTGCCTCATCTCCCTGAAGATCCTCAGCTTGACTGCCACCTTCAGACAGAATTGAAGATGCGCCTCTCCTGGAGACATCCGGAGACCAAGTTTTGAAACCAGGTCTGGAAGAAGGTCTATTTGTTTCTCAATGGCTTGATGGTGCCTGGAAGCATCCTTCTCCTCCACGCTTGAGGCCTTCTTTACAAGCTGCTTCCCTTTGGTAGAAACAGCAGGAGCCACCTTTGAGGCTTGGCCGCTTTAGAAGCTCTGGTTTCCCTTGGGGCTTCAGCCATTGTGGAGCAGCAAGGCCAAATCTGGACTGGAAGTCCTTTGCCAAGAGGAGAGCACATGAAGGGATTTATGAAAGTATCTTCAGGGGAAATCTTCTCTATCCCCATACCAACCACCACTTTCTTCTGCCTAAAAGCACTTCAGTAGAAAGATTTTTCTTCCTCCTAGTACACCAACCTTCCTGGGCCTATTAGGGCAATAGTGATAGACCAGGCCCTCCTGGAAGCCCAAGGGTCCTGGTCTACTTCAGGATAGGGAAACCAATCCCCCACTGGAAAATTTGAAATTATAGTGCCTACCCTTCTACGTCATCCACAACTCCAGAAGCAACTGGTGGTGATCAAAGGCATAGGAGTGGTGGAAAGAAGAGGTCTTCAAATTGGCCTTCTTTTCAAAATGGCCGACAGTAGTTTTAAAATGGCCACCACCCACGAGGAGTCTTCAAAATGGCTGCTTTCTTCTTCCCCAGGCAGAGCTATGAATTCCCCCTGGCTTTCTTTGCTCTGCAAAGGCAGAGAAAAATACAGCCAAGACTTTGAATTCCTGCAGCTGCTACTTCACCGCAGGGATGTACAAGCCCCGCGGTACCAAATCTAGTGTGGCTGACGCTCACGCCCTTGTAAAGTGGCCATCCGCCCGAGAAAAAAAGACCTCCCTTTCACCGCAGAGCTCACAAAGAGCTCCACAGCTTCTCCATAATGGCGGAAGCCTCCGCCCTTGCCCCTCAGGCCGTCCAATCACTCTCTTCACCCCAAAGGGCAAGAAAAATGGCCGCTGCGGCCCCTGCAGACTACTCCGGATCTCCGGAGCAGTCCTCAGATGTTTGGCGGCCCCGATCATCAGCTGTGCTGCGGGGCGCCAAAATTCAAACCAGGAAGCAAGTGGAGGCTTTTTGAAAACAGAAAAGAAATTGGAAAAATGCTGTAGAAAGGCTCTTTTTGGAAGGAAATTTCCAAAGGCAGAAGAGGCAATACCACATGTCCTTGTCTGCTAAGGACTGAGCATAAACTGGGGAGGAGTCACTCAGAGTGGGCGGAGCTAGGCTAATAAGCCGTTTGCACAGACTCAGTCGTAATCAGATAAGGAAGAGTACTACCCCACCTCATCCTGACCTGTCGCTGCCTTATAAAAGAAAATATCTGATCACATTTGTGACTTACACAGGGGGCTCCAATAAGCAAAGTCAGTGGGGGAATCCAGGATAACAGAATAACAGAGTTGGAAGGGGCTTTGGAGGTCTTCTAGTCCAACCCCCTGGTCAAGGAGAAGACCCTATATCATTTCAGACAAGTGACTGTCCAGTCTTTTAAAACCTCCAGTGATGGAGCAGCACCCACAACTTCTGGTGGCAAGCAGTTCCATTGGTTAATTGTTCTCACTGCTAGGACATTTCTTAGTTCGAGGTTGCTTCTCTCCTTGATTAGTTTCCATTCGTTGCTTCTTGTCCTGCCTTCAGGTGCTTTGGAGAATAGCTTGACTCCCTCTTCTTCGGGGCAGCCCCTGAGATATTGGAAGACTGCTATCCTGTCTCCCCTAGTTTTACTTTTCACTGCATTAGACATACCCAATTCCTGCAACTGTTCTTCATATGTTTCCATAAGGCTCCAGCCCCTTAATCAACTTTGTTGCTCTTTTCTGCATTCTTTCCAGAGTCTCGACATCTTTTTATATTATGCTGACCAAAACTGAAGCAGCATCTTAAATAAGATTTATTAAACACACACACAGAAACACACACAAACACGCACACATATCCTGTATATATAAAGTTGTAAAATTGGGTGGGACCACATTGCTTAACAATGGAAGTTCTGATCCCAACTGTTTATAAGTTGAGGACTACATACACCTAAATAGAAAAAAAGACTATCAATGTTCATTTGATTATAACTGTACATCCTCAGTGCATTGTGTAATAAAAATCATTTTTTCCAACCACTGTTTCCAGGTAAACAAGATGAAAAGGCAATCACAGTCTCGAAACCAAGAAAAAAGGAAAAACACCAGGTCTGTGTAGTTAAATCTCTTTCCTCACCACTGATGTTCTTGGTTACACAGAAAACCCACTTCTCACTTCCTCTCAAACCGCCAACTATTCCCCCTGCTCTGTTTCAGTGAATCTACTTGTATCTCACAATGAGTTTCACGAAGATGCAAGTGACCACCAAGCTTCTTGAGTTGACACTCCTGTTTTGTAAAAATAGATCAAATTAAATTGTAGATTCTGAACCATCCAAGGTCATGGTTGTCCCAAAGGTGCTTTTTCAGGAGGCAATTGGACTTTCTTGTTTTGTTTTGTTTTCCCTTTTGAAGACGTTTCATTTCTCCTTCAAGAAGCTTCCTCAGCTCTGACAAGATGGTGGGAAATGGAAGGATTTATATTCCTTGCAGACAGCTAGTCATCTGCATCCTTTTAGAGGGTCATTGAAGGACTTGGAGGTTTATCTGTATCCTCATTTCTGACCAATGGTAGTCCAGTCTCTTCTTGAAAGCTTCCAGTGATGAAGCTCCCACAACTTCCGAAGGCAACGTCTGTTCCATTGGCTGATTGTTCTCATTGTCAGAAAGTTTCTCCTTATTTCCAGGTTGAATTCCCTTGTTCAGTTTTCATCCATTGTTCCTTGTCTGGCCTTTGAGTGCTTTGGAAAATAGCCTGGCCCCCTCCTCTCTGTGGCAGCCCCTCAAGTATTGGGACACTGCTATCATGTCTCCTCTGGTCCTTCTTTTCACTAGACTAACCATGGCTAGTTCCTGTCTCAGGAACTTCTCTGGAGTTTTTTTTTCCCCTCTTTTGCTGGTACTCTGCTTTTGTGGAGTGATCATTCAAAGTTACAATGGCACTGAAAAAAGTGACTTATGATCATTTTTCACACTTATGACTGTTGCAGCATCCCCACAGTCATGAGAGACCAGGTGAGGAAATGCGTGCCTCGATGTGAGTGATATTGAGTTGGCCACGCCCAGCCAATGACCACCAAGCCATGCCTAGCACCTAAGCCATGCCCTCAGAACCAGTTGTTAAAAAATTTGAATCTCACCCCTGGACTCTACCCCAGTGGAACAATGTAATTGGTAATCGTGGGGGAAACTTTTTTCTTTTTAAAATGAGATAGAATTTTTGAAATGATGAAATAAGAATATGCGATGAAATTGCAAAACCTGACAGACTAAAAGTATAAAGCACAGCAAATATGAAGATATGAGACTATTTAAATTTAAAAGAAATAGGTCAAGAAATGAATTGAAAACTGTAAAATAAGCTTGAGGAAAGTATTTGAGAAAATTAATAGAAAATATGTCAAGCAATGATGAGATATGAAATTAAATATGAAAGATAAATATGTCATCAAAGTCATGTTTGTATGGAAATGTGAAAACCTGGAACCATATTGTTCATTGAAAAAAGGTGTTTTTAAAATGTGGAAAACTGAATTTTTTTTTTGTTTTTAAAAAGAAGAGTTCCCAGAGAGAGTGTTAATGATCAGATGACGGCAAATAAATACAATCCTTCCACAGCACCCAGCATCCTATCAGAATTTCTCCTTCCACCCCATTTCCAGTCAGTCTCAACTGTCAGTGCCTATCCTTCCATCCCACCAACAGAACTGATGAAGCTTCTTGGATGAGAATTTCAATTTCAATTCAGAATAGAGCTCGAAAGGACCTTGGAGATCTTCTAGTCCAACCTCCTGCTTGAGCAGGAGACCTTATAACCATTCCAGACAAATGGCTGTCCAGTCTCTCCTTAGAAGCCTCCAGTGAAGAAGCACCCACAACTTCTGAAGACAAGCTGTAGCTGTTCCACTGGTTGACTGTTGCTGACTGACGAATTCTGGAAATTGAAGTCCACAAGTCTTAAAGTTGCCAAGGTTGGAAACTCATGTTTTAAAGCACCTTTGAGACAATGGGATTCATGATTTCAACGGATATGTGTGCTGATTGTTCCACCATTCCATCAGACGGAGCTGGCTGGGACGAATGCAATCGTTCATCATCAGCAAACGATGCAGGAACTTTCTGCTCAAAACATTTGGCCAAAATTTCAACTATGATCTAATCAGGGACTTCCATTCCAGACTCTGTAATATTAGCTGTCCGGTGTCCATTTATAAACTATTCTTATCTTAAATCCATTAAGCACACATTCAGCCACAGAGCTTATCTTCATTTATTCGCAAGAAGCCAATGTTTAGACATACAAACTATCAACCCACATCTGGAAAGTCCCCAAATCACACTTTTGAAAGGGCCACCATGTTTTCTGCTGGCATGGACAGAAGGCAGACTGTCTATATGGGGTGTTCCCCATCACCAGACACTCTAAGCTCCTCTCTCCCCATCTCTCCTCCAATCTTTCCCAACAATCTGCTAGAACAGGGGTGGGGAACTATAGCAATAGCACTTAGACTTTATGACCTGTGGACATCAGCTCCCAGAATTCCTGACCTGGGGGTTGAGGTCTCAGGTCATAAAGGGGCCATAGTTCACCACCCCTGTGCTCAAAGCTCAGAAGTCCCTCTCAGCCCCTAGTCCAAGCAGAAACTGTGCAAAATTACTTCATTCATGTGGATTTGGCTCATTCACACCCTTTACAAAATTCAGCTATTGCTGAACGAGTTTTGATGTTTTCAAAAAATGTGCCCAATACATGCAGTATAGAGAGAAGAGCTCTGGAGCTCTCAAGTGTATAGAAGACATTTTATATTTAGCACTGATTCTCCCAAGTAAGCAAAAGAACAATTTCAAATCTAATGACTTATGATGGAAACTTGAATTAGAAAGAGGAAGCATGAATTAAAATGAAACAAAACATGAAAGGCAGGCAGATGTGCCCGCATGATCTTGGCCTAGACTACTTAGGTCAGGATTCCTAATCTGGGGCATTTTAGATGTGGATGTCCCTGCATAAAACATTGGTCAAGGAAGCTGTGATTGACAAAGGGCCAAATCTGGAGGTTTTTGATGGGAGGAAACTGGGTGTACCGAGAGTGAACATTTCCAAGAGATCTGATGTGGGGTCCTTGGTGCAATCTGAACTTGCTTGTTTTCTTGCAGATGTTTCATTACCCAAACTAGGTGGTATCATCATCATCATCATCTCTTTGTGAAAATTGTGGTTCCATCATACTCTGTGCCAACCTGGCACCCTCAGAAGTATATTTAGAGCGAGGAGGCAGGGAATGTTGTGGGTCCCACCCCCAAGGAAGATACACCTGGTGGGACCCAGAAGAAGGGCCTTTTCCATGGTGGCCCCCTCTCTCTGGAACATCATTCCCCCAGAGATTAGAATGGCCCCCGCTCTAGCACTCTTCCAAAAGGCACTGAAGACCTGGTTCTGCCAGCGGGCCTGGGGAACCCAGAGAGGGATGAAGCCCATCAAATGGCTCGTGTGATCTGCTGTCATCAGGGCAGAGGGTGGGAGTTGGGGGGGGGGGTTATTATTTTATTTTTTCATATTTTGTTCTATTGTACTTTAGTAATTTATTTTATTCTTTTTGTTATTTGTTATTTTTGTTTTAAATATGGTTTTACATTCTGTAAGCAGCCTTGAGTTGCCATGGGCGAATAGGTGGCAATATAAATTCAATAAATCAATACATCAATAAATAAATATTTACCCCAGATATTATGCTTAGAAAAAAATTGATACAAGATGTTTGGACTTCATGGTCTTGACAGCTAAAATAGTATAGTTGTTTTTTAAAATGATTGAAGATATAAAGACCATTCTCTCATATCTGGTAACAATGCTGTTATGCTGATGATATTGGAAGATCACTCTGGAAAATAATTCATACTACAACAGACTAAAGGCCTTCCCTCCTCCAGGGGAGGGAGGAAGAAGTGAAGGGCTACATCAGATCACTTTCTTTGTGACAATCCCAAATTTATTCTTCCCTTGCTTCACTTAAATGTTTTATTTCCTGAAGAGTGAGGCACAAAGAAATTTACTTAATGGAAAGATAATAATTTGTTTAAACCGCAAGATGTGATTATCAAGAACATTATCAAATCTTTTTATTATCTTAAAAGATAAACTCTTTTGAGATTGTGAATCCATAATGACTTTTTTCATTTGACTTTCAACATCTTCAAATAGAGCATTAAATGGAGAGTATTAAAAGGACTGCAGAAACAAGAAGAAGCACGAAACTACTAAACTTCAACATCTTTTAATAGGTAAGCTGGAGACATTTTGTTGTGGTTCGCTGGCAGCCCATGCAGATGGCAGTGGAATCGGACAGTTGGGAAGAAAGGGGACCAGTTTGGGAATCTGGAGAGGACTTGGACAAGGATCTTGCGTCCGATGCAGAGCTGGGGCCAGGACCATCTGGGAGTGGGGTGCTGCCTCCGGAGCCTCTGGAGTCTGGCAGCAGCGAGCGAGGCCAGAGGAACCAGGGCGAGCCTGTTGCCCAGGTTGCGCATGTGCAGAACGAAGCTGAATAGAAGGCAAGCAGAGCTGAGACAAAACGGGGCCGACTCGGATAAGGGCTGAGAGGTGATTTCCGGGCCTGGCCATAAGGGATTAAAAGTCAGACTCTGAAATGATGAAACCTCTTTGCCAGGAAGCAAAGTGTGTTCATTTGCGTCAAGATCCGTTCTTTGAAATTCGCGTGTACTTTTGGTTGGTTTTTGTTCTTGTACGTTCGGCTGGACTTTCCTTCATATATACGTTTAACTATTTGTATACTTCTGTTTTGGGCAGCATCCACAGAACTGCAAAGGTGTATGCCTATCTGTGGAGGACTGTTTCGTAGCAGATTGATTGGCCGGGATGGCAATGGGAAAAACAAGATTGGGCCCAATGCCGCGCAATAACAAGTAGGATTTTGCTTTTAAGAGCAAGTTTGTGATTAATTACAATTTATGAAGCCTATTGGCGTCAGAACACATTGTCTGCCGCCCCGGCCTTATTTATAAGCGGTACTGCAGGCACAAGTACGCACTTCAATCGGTCATGTGTTCAATGTTATAAGGACTTTCTTGGAGTGATTAGAACTAACTTTTTTTTCTGCTGATAGAAAGTTTAGGAGTGTTTAAGTTTTTAAGATATGCTTAGTTGAATGTTTCAAAGAAAAAGAGAGTATTTGTGAAAAAAAAGAGAAACAGTTGTTCTCACATGATTTTGCAATTTAGTTCATAGCAGGTGTACATTTCTAAGGGTGCAAGTTAAATCATCTTGTTACAAGGGTGAAATCTGATAGGACTGTTTTCCTAGTTCCTTACTTTTTGTTATTTGTTACACATTATAATACTAACTAGTAGTTTAGATTATATGTACTTTACAGGTTAGCGATACATTAGCTGTATATGATCTCTCTCTGTTG